>DWDX01000472.1:0-26510 GCA_018245675.1 Agara michaeli
ATATTTTTAATCACTTCGCTTTTGACATAAATTTAATATCAACTAAGGACATATAATCTAGACCTAAGAATAAATATTCACTATTAAGCTAATAACTAGAATTATTTTAAAGGACAATGTATATGCAGAAGAAACATAACTGCCTTGCTAAATAGTTTCGGCTTGCAAATAATAAAGGGGATTGCTAACACATGTTAAACAATAACAAGTGAAGATTTAACAAGTTGCAAACTCAGCTAACTGACAGGCCCACGCCGCACGAAGTTCAATTAAATAATGCTGTCAGTTCACACTGGATAGATTCAATATCTCCAGGCAAATACAGTTCGTAACACGATATCCTTGTTTTCAATAATTCAGTACGCGGTAAAAAGGTAATGGCAAGTTTTAAGCAGCAACTATTGCGTCCCTTTGCTGGGGTCTGGTCTCTCCGCCCGAAGCATACTCCACCACGCTGCTTCAAAGCGAATTGGTGCAGGCACGGATTAATGGCAACCCATATGCTATTTTTAAGCCGCCTTTAGAGCCCCCGATGAGGCTTAACGATTGTGTAACGGTCACCCATCCAAGTGTTGACCGTATCGGAGTTACGAGCGCTTAAATACTACTTGCTATAAATATCAATGAGAACCTACTCCAGATTGAAAAAATCTACACCCTTGACAGGTCTGAGGTGAGAGGTCAGAGAGGTAGCAAACCCGTATCAAACTAAAGAATAACAAAAGAATTGCTATTGGTGATAAATATTAATAACAGAATCTTACTATATCACCAGACACGACCACCTGATTCGTAATACGCATGTGTTAAGGTCGCAATCAGAGAGGTGGTAAACTACAAATATACATTCAGTACATATTTAAATAAAGTAAAAGTAAATTTCCATTGCAAAAAACCTTTTGATTATTTTTGTTTACAATACATCAAACAATATGTCCCATTAACTTCTCAAAACATCACCACCTAGCTGACGTGCTTGCCGACACGCAATTAAATAATGCCGCGAATGTTCACACTACATTCAATGTTCCCGCTCCAGATGTGAAACTTGTTACCCCTACTATTGTAATGACAATTCAAAAACCAGCTAAAATTCAGCTATAGCCTTTTGAGATCTAATGATGTCGACTCTAATATTAATTTTAGAAGTTTTAAATCTATAGATTGACATATAAAATAATCAGATGTCAAAGTAGATATTGACATAATAATGTTTTGACATATGTAGGGACGAGTTATAAAGCTCTTTATTTGTGATATACGTTTTATAAAAAAACCAATAATGAATTACAAAAAGTCAACTTTTGTTTAGTTACAAACATTTACATAAAAGTTTACGCTGTTCACTAGAGTTGTATGTATAAAACATCCAGGTATATATTTACAAGACAAGGTGAAAACGTATGGTAAGTGATTCAGTGCGCAATTCAAGAACAGTTGTAACTGAACACGCTTTGTTTTCTTAGACAGTTCCCACAGCGAAAATAATTGACTGTCTGTTGAACGAAATATCGTGTTCGCAAGCTGATTTTGTATCACTTTAAAATCAAACCTTTTCTTTTTTATTTTAACTTCTCTTCGGAATAGTTTGACGGCATAAAAAGTTAACTGCCCACAGATAGCCAATGACCTTAGAAGTCAACTGTCACACATGGCGCCAAAATCATCTGAAATGTTAAAATAATAAGGAACTTCGTTCCAATAATTTTTTTCTTGATAATACTCCAGTGTTTTTTGGAATGATTGCGCCTTGGCGAGGCACCCTTTTAATTTAACCCCGCATTAAGAGTAGAACACTACCGACATTACTTAAGCTCGAATGACACGAACACATAACTCACGTCATACCCGCCATTACTGTAAGTCAAAATGGCGGGCAACTATCAAAGAGAAAGCTCGCCAGCTCTCACATCATTCTCCATGGTCTAGTCTATGAAGAGCTTGCGGAACAAACCATAGACTAAGGGTTTATTTGAAAAGATACCCTAATTTGCACTGTCTAAAGGCGATATTGCTTTGCTTACTTGGTTAATTCTATTCGTTCTAGTGTGACAGGACTAAATTTATCAATTTACGAAGATTGTTCGTTGTCTTGCACTATTAACACGTTAACGTCGTGTCTAAAGCCTTGCAGTCGTTGCTAAATATTAAATTATGGAAGTTTTACGTGACTTACCGATAACACATCATAGCTTGAGCTTTAATGGGCTTATAGTAACACGCATAGAAACGTATTACATTTTATGTGCCAATATTAAATTATAGGATCGGACGGATGCGTTTGTGGCCGAAGCGAGTCCCTCTGTCTTTGAGATATAGGTGCAATAAGTAACATCAAAATTACGTAAAGACACAACATTATCTCGCACTTAAGCTTTTATAGACAAATTTCTTCACGGCTATTTTAATCATTCGTGTTGGCCAAGGCTTCATAATAAACTTTCAGTAGGAAATACACAAACTTAATCTTCTACATCACACACGTATACATGTATGTATATAGTACACATTTTGGGACCAAAGTCCACAATTAAATCAGATACAAGTTCGGATAATGGTCTCGGGTGAAATGCCTGACCTTGGATGATGGGTGATAATTAGTCATTTTCGGCATATTTAGGGCATACTACGCAGTTTTTCCTGGTTTTATGGTCAGATAATAATCTTTAAGTATTGTCGCAGTCCTTAAAGGCCTTCTACTAAGTTCCGATGAATGGGTCGGCCACTATCCCTTAGCTCCGCTAATAGGCATGAAACAACTTTATGGAGATAGCTAGCAACCAGCCATAGCCATAGCCAGCCAGCCTTACAGTCCCCTGCACAGCAATGCGAGGGAAAAAGGCTTGCAAAGGGTTTCAAAATTTATAAAAGTTATAATTGTTTGATAAAAAATAAAACAATTTCTTAATACACCATGTATTTAATCACATTTTAATTTTATCAATAATACAATTTACATTTGAATTCAATTCAAATACATAATGACAATACTAATACAGGATTATATTAGGTATAAATGTACGTATTGTAACATGCCAATTCGAGAGCAAGTAATATTACAAAGTGATTCTATGGGTGCATAAAATAATATGATTTCCTATCTATTTGTCACATGATTATTTTATTAAGAGATCTTTGTAGATATATAATTTAATATATATTAAATTATCAGACCTATCTACAAACTACTAACTATTCGGATTCAATTGTACTAAAGAAACGTTATTAGTTTTCCTTGTAAATTACATGATCAACATTTAAAAGAACACTTAATCGAACATTATTAATTCTTATATATTTTCAAAGGTTTACATTGAATAGTATAATATTAAGCATTTCTCGATCGAATTCGGGGCATTTGCTTTTACATTGCTAATATTTAAATAATTATTTATTTATTAAAATTTAACTTTTTTTCAATTTAATCAAAAATATTTAATTGATTTATGATTATTGAAATTTAATTTATTTGTAAAAGAAATTGTTTCATTGATTGACGAAATATCAATGACTAATCTATTATTATTTATCCAATATGCACGATAACATTAAATATTTATAGCATTAAACGTTCAATATATTGTTATTGCTCTTATCAATATGAATTTGAAAAGTTTTCTTGTGCATATTTTTGCAGATTAGACGAAGTTGCACTTACGTACTTCCATAATATTTAAATTAAAAAAAATAAGGAATCAGAATATTTATACTACTATCCAGCGGACATGTAATACTGCAGTGTGTTTTTAATAACAAATATTGCTGAATATTAAACTAATTAAAATAGGATAGAGTCGGTTTGTAAATTCTATATGTTGTATAAAGTATTCTATATAGTTATGTGAGAGTTTTATTGAAATAGTAAATTATAATCCATAGCACCCCGCTTATTATGATTTTCTCACCATTAGACGTATTGAAAGGAACTAACTTTGTTCTGCATCGGTTTGTTAGTTAATATTTTGGTTCTTACAAATAAACAATTGATAATTTCACAAATAACAAAACAATTTAGACGTCTTACTTCTTACGTTCAGGTCCGAACCCTTTACCCTTTATTATTAAAAAAACTAATATTGTCAATGGCACCTTTTCTATTCCTGTAGGTACTAACTTTTGATGACATCTACATAAAAAAAATCTTCGATCTACATAAATAATGTACTTGAATATTTTTACTACAAAATTTTAATTAACCATATATGTATATGTAGATACGTCGTAAGTTTTATGAAAATAAGACTAAAATTAAGTTAATATTGTTTTGTGTTAAGAGAGTAATTAAAGAAAAAATACATTCGTTCACCTACAATCTTATACTTTGCCGTCTTTCAAGTACCCAAATTAAATTCATAGAAATGCTACTATTCACATATCTTTCGTACCTCTAATATTCAACTCTAAATTATATTTGTGACATTGTTCAGACAACAACGGTACTGTAGTTTCTGATCATAAAATAACATAATTCAAAACGACTTAACTTATATTTATTGCCCATTTACGATAATAATTATTAATAAAAATAATTGACACTGACAAAGCAGACTCGTCCATCATTGCTTAATATAATAAGCAAATAATTGACAATTAATTTAATCGCTTGTTAAATTATAAAACTAAATTTATTTATAATACAAAAATATAGTATCTCACGTTAACAAATTTATATAAATAATTAATTTTACCAATTCTAAGAAATTAGTTGATTACTATTATTGTTCATTGGCGTCTGCTTCTTGCTTAAGAAAATTTAATCAGTTTAAACTATTATTTGTTAAAGATATAATAATCTTATACTGAAGTTTTAGCACGCTCATATGGACAGTCGTTATAAAGCAATTTTTTGTATACATTAGTCAACTCTATTGAGAATTAGTTAGTGGGAAGCTTTCGCAATTTTTAAAGAGACAAAATGTGGTAAAATAATTCACCGCATGCTGATTCCATTTTTTAATAATTCCTGTGACATATTACAAAAACTTGCCCAGTCACTACTCGACTTTCCGTCACATAAGTCTCTACATTTTCGCAAGCATTAATAAGCAGTTGTAATATATTCCAACCTTTCTCACATTTTACTCACTTTCACTATCTGCAAATATATTTTTCGTACAAAATTATAATTAACATCAGCAACTCTGCCAAAAATCTTCAATGTTGAAAATACATTTTGGCTATATAAATATAGTCACACAGAAAAAAATAATTAGACAACGCCAAAAAAGCTGTATCGTTTTCAGTTTCCATTCAATACTGCATGTAGCCGGTGTCACACATTTTCATTTATATCAACATAATTAATTAATATTGTTAATTATTAATTATAACAAACATAATAAATAATAATTATTTTCACCCCGTGACTATACTGTTACTTTAACCTTTTAGAATTCAGTAAATTTAGATAAACGTTGTTATTCAAGTTTCAAACGATCATATAGAATCTTTTTGTATTGTTTTATTACTAATTCTAAAATCTACCGTTAAGTGAAGTTTACAATAATAGAATACGTATTTGAAATGTAAAGGAAAAACGTCAATGTTCTTCTTACATGAAGTGGAGCTCAACAACTGCGATGGATAGTGATGTTTACATGTATTTTCCTGTAATATTATAAAATTCATTTTATATTCGAGTAAAATATCTCATACAATTTGAAATGATAAATTTCTATAACAACGTGTATAGCGTGATGTTCGAATTGGAGTTGCAATGAGAAAACATTTAAATACGAGTAAACAGCAACTGAACATTTTGTAATACTATAAAGACAAAAAAAATATGCTTTTGTCATAGTATAAGCTGAAATAAAACATACTTTTATTTAATCGATGCAACTAAAATAAAAATAGTTCAATTATTTCTTTTGATCACACTTCGATCTCTGAAAGCTATATTTATATTTACCAAATTTTAATTTCAATAATTTACATCAGCTTATATTTTAAATGTTGTATTGAATGTATGAGAAGACAAAAGAGAAAATTGAAAATAATAACTTAAACTCTTCGTAACACTATTTGCATCCGTGTACATAGATACGTAAGACTATTTGCATAAATATCCACAATTGGTAACATAACAAGCACAAGTATTTAACGATAAAATCGTGCATCTACTCAAATGTACCATAAACATCCAGATTCATAATCAATAAAACTAAAATATATTTTCCACTATTAATTCAATTACTAACAGTTACAATTAACAATAATTATAATTAACACATAACATTAACGATGACTAAATATGTAATTAATGATGACTATTTAATGAACAGCGCACAAAACAGAATCAGTTAAGAGACTCGCGACATTACTACCGTTAAATTAAGAAATAGTGCGCACCGAGTAAGCATTGATTAAAGATAAAATAAATTAAGACTTAAGGTCAGCTAAATGTCAGCACAATTCTAAATGTGCTACTAATGATTACACCTAATTTCTTCGATTCACGTCACCTTTACCATCTCAGAAAGTACGCTACACCACGGAATACTTTACTGTATATAATATAATATTTGAACTCAAAACACTACGTGTTTCAGGATGTGGAAGTAAGAACTAAAACATGACGTTGCTAGTCATACAGATGTAACAACGCATTTATGACTGATCATAGAAGGTATAATGTCAGTCCCATTTGGAATCAGAAACGGATGTTTTTGAGTCGCAGACGCAATTTATAACCATCCAGTTAAAATCAGGCTTGGTATCAATAAAGCATAAAAAAAAAACGGGATTAGCACATAACAATGTGGAGTTTATCGCAAATTGCATTAAGTAACAAGCACACGACATGCAAGCAAAAATTCACGTAAACTGAGTTTAAGCGATTAGTTCAATTTTCTAATCGTGTGTGTAGAGTACATTGTGTAATGCTGAAATTAAGGATTTTACACTCACTAAACACTTACACCAGTGAAAATGTGCGACAATTCAAAACGTGTGTAATCATAACATCGATTTGTATCATTTATGAAAATGTTTCCAACTCAATAAAGTGAAATAATTTTACGTACATGTAATATATTCATGATATATTACTTATCTGAAGTTATTTTTTGTGATAACCGTAAATATAAAAAAAACACATCAGATAAAAAAATTTTTTTTTAACTCTGATTCCATATCTATAGTGCATCGTTTTTTAATTTTAATTAAAAAATAAAACATTTGCCTGCAGTTTATTTAAATTACAAATCTAGTTTCAAGAAGTGTTTTTAATTCCACATAGTGTTTTCATTTTATACATTCATATTAACAGAGACCACATGATAAGAAAATCGAGAAATAACTATTTTATGGTCCATTTCAATTAACTACAATTTTATGACAGGTGTCAAAGTACACCGACAGAAGGATAACTCTTTAAACGTAAAACAAACCTCGCAGAAATCGCTCCAAAACATCCAAGTTCTTCATTATATTAAAATTCGCATGTTTAAGCATCAATAGGAAATATGTTGATATTAAATGAAATAATCGTCCAGTACTTTCAAAACGGCGGTAAACAAACTCTCCATCAAAGCTGCAATACATTGGCGAATTCTGTTGTATAATAAATGCCAGTGACCAATGCTGACCACTTGCCACCACTGCCTGTTTGTATCTTAAGTATAACAGAAAAGATAGATAAAAGGAAAGTGTATGAACGATTCACATCACACCGAAACACGTGATATCAATACTAATGATAGACATCTAATTTATAAATCATGAAGATAACGCACGCTTGAATTTTCTAACTCTTTCTAATATTTCTCATCTTAATTGCAGCTCTTAGGCTCAAACTACACACGAGTGTAACTACGGTACAGTTAGAAAATTATAATAAAAGAACGGGAAGAAGTAACGGGATATTATTACTGAAAAAAAAAATACATTTCTTCATGCAACATTCACTCTTTGTGATATAGATAAATCTACGTAGGTGTGACATTAATTGAATTGTAACATTCATTACTCTGACATGTATTAAAATGAAGCTGCGTGATTACTTACCGCTTTAAGTTATTCCCATGTATATGTATGAAATACCTAAGTGTGTCAACACCCGCGAAATAATGCATAAACAATAAAATAAAACTATCGCTAACAGCTAATCTTAAACTAGGGACTTGAAGACTACGAATTCTAAACATTCTCAAGCATTCGAAGAGGGAGACAGTATGGGCAAGTTACTTACAATGTCTAATGATAACTGGCAGAGTGCCATTGTTGATTACGCTCGGAGGCCCATTCATAGTCGGTGTGCCACGGTATCGAACTAACCAAACATTTGTTTAATGTTATCACCTGCAAACAGCCGTAAGCAGAACAAACGCCACGAAGCGACTAAACGCTACGCTACGCTATGTTCACACGACACTTCACGTCACACGTAACGAACAACATCAAACAACGCGAAATTAAACTTTGCGAAAATTAAAATTACGTAATGGTAATATTCAAACTTTGAGTAGGTACGGTTTAGTTTCGCGTTCGAAAATCACTACAACTTAATCAAATAATTGTAACAAGAGAAAAATTCATTCAAAATTAATTCTATAATTTTGTAAACGCTAACCTAAAATAGATAAGCAAAGATAGATTCAGGCTAAAATAGCGTTGAATCAGCCAATAGAAATATTTGTCTCCGATTAAAATCGGTTATAATAATTAGTGGAAATTTTAAATTCTAAAATAATTAAATTAAATGTCACCTGACAAATAACGTAGCATTAAATTATTTGTAAATTTTGTAACAGTAAATGTAAATTAAACTAATTGTAATTACATTCTTCGATCACTTGATGAAAATTGTTTTTATAATCTGGATCGGTTAATCAATAATAATCAATCATCCAGAATTCATGAATAGTTTAATTGAAATAACTAGTGTAAATGTAATAATTAATGTTGTGATAGAAAAAATATCTAACAATTTTCATCTGTTTGATCCTTTGGTTTTAATCGAATTCGAATCGATTAAATCCGATTTTAAAATCTAAATTGACACATAATCTAAGCGGTAGCCAGACAACATCGATATTTGATTTTAATTGATAACATTCACGAAACTCACCAAAGAGAAGACCAATTATCACAAGTCCAATTACTCCCATTATTATCATCATCTGGAACAAAGTTCAACAAAGTTGATGAATACTTTGTATTTCTGTGACCGCTACGTATATACTAGTGAACGTTAAATGTCAAGATTGTATACTAGTTGTTGTTGATATATACTAGATGGAATTGTAAGATGTGAAATACATAATATGTAATTACCTTGAGATTTTGTAGCCAGAACTTGTTCTTCAGACTCTTCGCTTGTTGCTCGAACTGCGAGGCTCCCTGCTGCAGCGCGTCTGCAAATTGAAGAAAAAATATAATGATAACAATGATAACCTAAAATTCAAATGCAAATGTAATGAAGGAAATGTAAGAATAATGAAGGAAAGACTGCATTCTTATTTAATGGTAAGTTATTATCCTTCTTTTTCATACTCCTTTATTTTACCTGCTCGGTCATCCAACTCGGACAACTTAGCATCCCTGTCCAGCACCTTCTCGACGTTCGCCTTCATGATGTCCACCACCTGGAAAAGAGTTTTTTCCAAAAGTAGTATGCACAATATCATAGCCGCAACAATACACGTTTTAGAATTGTTCGTTCTCGATACGCTTTCGACTACGCAGTTCACTACGTTTAGACAGAAATATTATCGGTTCATAATGTATTTTTTCAAATGGTTAAGCTTTAGTATGTAAAGAAGTGACACCTCATCGACTTGAGCCTGAGTTTGCTGCAGTCGCCTCTGGGCAGCAATTTGCTGCGGCGTGCGCGGACCTCCGATAATCTCTCCATCGGGCCCGGTCTGAGGCTCTGCTGGCGCCAAACCTCCCGGAGTCGCACCTTCAGCGGCCCTGAAACGAATACGCACTAAAATTATATTTTCATTACCTTTGCAATAAACATATATATGTATTTATACACCATCTATTCTGTTTGTCAATCCACTTTTGGATATAGATCTCCTGTCATAATGACAAGGTTTATTAAAGAATCAATCAATCATTTATTTGAACAATGTTACTTCTTAGCAGAACAGTATTAATTCTTTCTATATTTCATATAAACCGACAAACGAGATCTGAATACTCAGTAGAAGTGGTCACTACAGTTCATGCCACTTGTCTCTTCTTGAGGACTTACTTTATATCTATCGTTTTCAAATCGCACTTAAATCAAAACAACTTAGTGTCGACTGGTTTATTTCTTTATCATCGTATCTTTCCGCCAATCTGCACAGGAGAATCGTGTCTGTGTGTAGGCTCTTCTTTCGTATGTTAATTTAAAAATGGAACACAGGCATGTCATAGGTAGCTAATCATTTTCATTATTGCCTGACATTTGAACGTGTACCAAATTGGTGTAATTAACTAATAAAGTTTTGTCACGCATACCTATTTTTATTAGTGTTAACTACGAAACATTTTTGTCATACATATTTTGATTTGATGTATCAGTACCCGAAATCTTTTAATGTACAAAAATGTTGACCATACAAAAATTTAATATTTCAAAGTGTACAAGAGTCTGAATAAACAGAATTTGTTGCTATAATTGCGATTCACTTTAAGAAACAGTGCTGAGTGCGGATGTCGTCAACAAGTGCCCCAGTGCGCGTTGCCTGTATTATTGTTATATTTTTTTACAAAAAAAATATATATATAATATATAGATATATGTATATATAGACGTCGAATTGAGTACCTCTATTTTTTGTCGGTAAAAAATCCAACATTTCTATCTATCTCTTAACGAATACACCGTAAATTTCCACTGTAACCAGGCGAGACACGCTGCGTACAATAGCTTTAATGTCAATTGTAAATTCACAATTGACGTCAAACAAAAATCGATAGGGGCTGTACTAAAGCTCGGACTAGCACGTAGGTAGTTGGTCTAATGAAATTTTTATGAGCTATCGTGAGAATGGAAACCTGTTATTGATTTTTTACGTTTCGGTCTAAGTTTTAAATATTAAAATGACCCAATAGACAGTCTATTCAAACACCATAATACCAAGTTTATAACTTGCAAGCCTTCGAGATATTCAAATGTCATCCTTTGATCATATTGATAACTTAATATTTCCATTGATCCAAATTATAATATTATGATGAGGTACAACTGTAGTAGCATCTTACTGTTTTAAATGTAGATCAAGTTAGAAGACTTCGAAAGAAAATAAATTACTTTGAAAACTATGTTTCAGACTCTCCGAAAGTTACGGTGAATATGTTGAAGAGTGTTTCTGAGAGTAGCAGAGAGTTCAATCAATAAAACTGCTGGCAAAGAGCCATAACATCGCGATAACAAGCAAGTAGGCTACACTGATCGTTAAAGTATCAATTCCACTCGATGCTAAGAAAAGAACTGTTTAACAAAACGCTCACATTGGTTAACGGCCAGATTAATTAACTAGTGCAAAGAATTTTATAAATATAGCAGTAGATATAAATTGTTAGAATTCATGATTCTAATAACTCACTCTAACACTATAAAGTTATTTAACGAAATATCAATTGTTACTAGGATGAAATAAAAATGCTAAGGAGACCTACACACCACAGAATCCTTTGCAACAATTTCTTAACCAGTGCGGGATAATATGGCCTTAATACCTTCTCGTTTTGAGAATATCTGTGAACAGCAGGCTAAAAGAGATGATGATGATATTGATCGTAAAAAAGCAGCAATTCTTGCACTGTCATATTTCAGTTTGACGTACCGACATACTGACGAATGTGATATGGACAAAAAAGAGGAACAAACGCATGCTATTGAAACTTCACTGCATAGTATAAAACAAAGTCATTTTCTCTGTCCCTATGTCCCTATGTATGCTTAAATCTTTAAAACTACGCAACAGATTTTGATGCGATTTATTTTAATAGATAGAGTGATTGAAGAGGAAGGTTTATATGTATAATAACATTTGTATAATAATATATGCGCGGGACGAAGTCGCGGGCTATAGCTAGTCAATTATATAAAGTTTAAGTTTAACATTTTGTTCTCCTAATATTTTTTTATACAAAAGCATATGTTTCCATATTTTATTTTCTATTTGCTCCAATATCCATTTTGCAATGATCAAAAAAAAACAGTCCGAATTATATTTGAAGTTCTCTCGATACATTTTCAAATAAAAGGAATCAGTTTTCAAAGTACATTACTTTGTGCATTGGCGAAATACGAAAACGGAAATTAAACTCTGCGCAATGATTGTTCTATTCCGACATTTATATTTGTCCGCTTTACCTCTTGAATAGGTTTTATATCTGCGCTTTAACGATCGTAAACGGTTGCGACAATACTAAAGTTTTTATGTAGCAGACAAGCTGCCGTATTATATTCTCGTTTTATATTTGCGACCACCTACTGTTCAATTTTCTCATTAGGTTATAGACATCTGCTTCCAACCTCAAAGAGAACTTAGCTAGAATTCCGCTACAAATTTGTGTTATACACCTTAATTAACTAAACTTCAAAGACTCATAACTATCTGCTTAATTACCATATGGCTGCAGCGATAATACGCATATAAGCGAACTCAAAAAACATTACTGCACCAGGAATAACTTCTGAGTATCTACCCGCAAAGTCTACCATCGACTGATAATAGCAACAATACCGTGGCGTAATCTACTTACGTAATATTCAGTTTTAATCTGAGACTATTGTTCATTTATTATACAATAGATGTGCCTTTGATACAAACTCAACTAACGTGTTTTTCACTGGCGAATTTTTTTGCACTGGCTTTTTTTACCTGCCTACCTTCACCTCAAAGGCATCCAAAGCCGATAAATGATAGTTGAAAAAATGAATGACGTTTGATTAGTTCATGAAAAAGTTCGAATTTAAATTTAGCAACTTTCTAACCCTGAACTTCAGGATAACGTCAAGAACTTTTCACGGTCTTCAAAATTTATAATATAATATCGTTTTAAATTTA
The DNA here is from genome assembly GCA_018245675.1 of Agara michaeli. Lineage (NCBI taxonomy): Eukaryota > Metazoa > Arthropoda > Insecta > Lepidoptera > Hesperiidae > Agara > Agara michaeli. Next base: position 13,017 of record DWDX01000472.1, read on the forward strand.
CCAGGCGTGATTTTATGTAATAAGTACAAAATGATAACTGTAAGTTGCGGCTGAAAGACTTTAATTCGTTAAAATATAGCGCTCTTCTCAAAGAGACAACAAAGACTCTTTTAAAGTGTCATAATATGACGAATGAATAGCATTGACTTGATGTTTTCCACTAGAAACGGTAAAATACCGGCCATTTATAAAAAAAAACATCAACAATCAATGTTGGACTTATTATGTTTTTCGATTTTACAACATCGCATTAGCTTTTGTACTGTAATATTTTTTTTAAATTTGTAAACATTTTACGATAATGTAAATAACTAGATTGAATCCTCTAAACACAGTTTAGCACCGTAATAGGAAACAGCTACAATTTATGTATTACGTATATAAATAAAAAAAATTAAAGCTTACATTTCATTTCCAAAAACTTCCCTCTCTTATTACAATACGGAAAATAATCCATTATTATAAAATCAATACATCGAAGTAAAACAATACAATTTAACATAAAACTAATAATACAATATAACAACTCACATTTCACACGTAATGATATTCCAAAGATATTGGAAATTTTAAAGTACATATCTACAAAAACTAATTAAATTTAACAAGAGTACTTACATTTCTTTGCTTCTTTGACCTTAACGAACGACTGAAGATGCTTGGAGTAGAGTATTATTTCAACTTAATTGATTTATTAGTAACAGAGGAGCTACGGAGCTTTCAGCGGAGTTTTCAGGCGAACGCGGATGCCGCAAAGCGCGAATGAAGCCGGCCGCAGTACTATCGCACGCAGAAGTGTTTCAAGAGCTTTTGAGACTGCGTCACAGTAAACGACTCCGCTATACGTAAATAGGTCAGGCTGTTTCAACCCACAAAAAGGGGAAATTTGGCAGCCTTTTATATTAATATTGATTATAGGTAGGGGAATGTGGGAATTGCGGATATGTCAATTTTTTTTAATGTGTTGTACCGTACTCCAATTTTATTTCAGAGACGCTAAAAGTAATACTAATAATGTATTAAATTATGTATGATTGAAGTCATTTTACAATCATCTAGATAAAAATATGACAAGTAGCACCGTCAAAATCTGAAAACACCTGAAGTTTCATGTATTCTAATGGAGAAATGCAAATGAAATCGACATTTAAATAAAATATTATCGTAAATATATTATGAGGAAATCATTTTTACTGTACTATAAGATATTACATCGACTGTTATTCTTACTTTGATTGTATTTAATTGTTCTGTTTTATATATCCTGTTTTTTATTCTTTAGTTGACGACGTTATAAAAGTCCATACTACTGTAGTCATACTATAATGGTTAATAGTATATCATGACTAGAACAACACTGCTTTTAACGAAGTTACTAGCGATGTGGTAATTGCTGCTTGTATGCAAGTTAGTTTTGTTTAAAATCAATTACCCGAACCAACTTGTCTGGCCGCTAGTACTGCATCGTGGTACTACGCATGCGCCGCGCTGCGTGGGCCCATCGATTGGCGCACTCGTGAGGTAGGTCCGGGAGTGGCCAGGCGTACCTCAATGAATGCATGAATCTATCTACGTATTTCTAAAAAATGTAGAGAGTGTTAAAATTATACATGCAGTTTTTATCAATGCCAGACAAATGACCGAGTTAGGATAAAAAAATGAAATAATAGTAAAAGGACCTCATATTTGAAAATGGAATTATGACGACTCTATTACATTTGATTTTTTTCCGACTCTATTTTTTTTCTTCGACTTCCGACTCTACAAATGTTCACGAATTGTCATTTAAAAATATGTTATACAAAAAACAGCATTTCGTATTTCCCATTTTAAACTGGTCTTAATGAATGCCACCGGGTTAACTTTGTGGTTAGCTAACTGCTACGAGTACAAGAACAGCAGCCGCCATTACAGTTAATGAAACAGATAACGCTAAATAATGACGTCCAGATGCTAACCTAACGTTAATTAGCATTACAGACGTCGCGTTATCAGCGCAAAGTTAAACCCAAACGTGTACCATATGAACAACATCAATCTAATGGTCTTTAAAAACTTTGTATTGTAATATATTCACGGATCTTGTAAATGTATGGCAAGTGTGATAAGTGCAAAATTAAGTGCAAAATTAATTAGTAGTAAAATGTGAAAGTTACTATATTGCGATTAGGCGTTATTTAAATAGTACACATTATTAATTAATATTATTAACAATTTATTCAATTTGAATTTATTCTATTTGAGAAATGAAATAATATCGTAGACAACTCGTTAATTGTATTAAAAATTACATTTCATTTTCAATAGATTCTCCCTCTTAAAATATAATGCTGATCCACGTTATGGTTTTCTATCACCTGTATATTGTATTGTTGTATTATAAGCCTTAAATGTAATGGTGTATTAAATATTGCAGGCTAGTTGCACCGGCGAAATATGTAGGAATATCTATGTAAATGTCATCTTAAGCAAATAAATTATATTCATTAATTCCTTGTATTAAATAGGGATACGTGTATTTTGTTCATGAGATTCTTTTTTTTTCGTTTCTGTTCAAGGCATTAAACAATGAATGGTAATATTTAAGTTACCGCCTTTGCTTGAGTGAGTGCGGGCAAGTGGAGCAATTGATTAGCCGGCATCCTTTGTGCGCCCGCGCCGACGCTCACAACAATTTGCTCGCGGCCGACCGCCCCAATTTTAATGGGCTTATAAAATTTATATTTAATGTATTTATCATAAGCGAGCTTTGTATGGACCTACCACACTTGTTGGATTAAATATATTGGATAAGGAAATGTTTACTTTCATTACATTTTTTTTGTCTCGTACGTACCTCGTACCTAATAGTCTAGCACCCTACTACTAAGCGACCTCTGTGCTATCAGCAGGTACTGGGCCTCGGCAGGAATATCACTCGGTAGTGGGAATTGGACTCCCAATTCCCACACCCTTAAGACGAGGCTTTCTGCTGCACTGTAATAGTACCGAGAAAAGTGGTCGTATTTTCACATTTCTTCTCGGGACAGACCTCACATGATGCAATCATCATCAAAACACAATATAAAAGGTATAGAAGACATTTATACAAAGGTATTGCATATTTCTATTGAAATTTCATCCAGCAGACCTGCGACTGGAGAACTAGTGAATGTTAAATAAAGCATTCATCTTTTTCTTCTCTTTTATATCTGTCCTTGTCTACATACTATAGCTTGTTCAACCGTTTTGATGACAGTCAACTCTCTTATATTCCGAAGCCCTGTTACCTAGTGCTTCCCGACTCTTCGCTCTCCTCAAACGCTCTACATAATTAAAACTACAAAACTGGTTGTTTATAAATATGAATAAAGAGTAGTGAAAATCCACAATCGCCACGATACGAACGTGTTATTGTTTTATTGCGGGCGCATTAGGCGCCTATGAACAAGTCTACAGTGAAGAAGTGGCTTTAAACAGGAACGGGATGCAAACTAAATAAATACTTGAACGCAAACACTATGTTAAGAACAGTTTTATTATATTAATCACAAAATACGTGTATAGAGCTAGACAAATGTTTGATCGCGGTTCGTAACTTTTCGCCAATAACACAAAAAATACCAACTAGATAATGATAATATGTTCACCTGTTAACATTCCATCATATTAGCCACTGCGCATTTATTTGATAGTCATCATGATTTACTAATGTTTAAAAGGTTTTCGTTAATATAATTTAAGGAATTTAACTCTGCGTTTATTCAATCAATTATTATAATTGATAAAATTATTATAATGACTAAGCGTCATACCAGTAACCAGCGAAACGCAAACAAAATGATTCTTTGTCGATTGAAGTTACTCACACATACGTATATATATATAATTTGTTCGAATGATATTGAACTCGATAAATATTTGTGTAATTTATTCACATCTGTCGGTACGGATGAGTTTGAAATGTATTTAGCTGTCTGACAAAAGCTTGTCTCTTTATCAAATGGAAAAAACCTACTTCATTGACCACTTTGGGGCTTATGATTTATGTATTGTACAAAACACTGTAATAAATATTTTTCATTCTAGTGCAGATAATTTGTATATGAAATCCTTTGATGCTGATTACTTGCAGAGACTCTTAATAATAATAATAATAATAATCCAATATGTCCTTCTGAATTTAACCCTGCGTCAGGTGCTACGGACATTCTATCAACAATTAGCCCACTTAACCCGCAACTAGGCGGGGTAAACACACCCGGGCTTTGTCCACCGTGTTAGCGTGACCCGGCTAAGTGCTGCCCGATCCTTGTTAACTTTTTAGGTTAACAAGACGACCGCTGTTTGCGCGCGCGGTTATTGGTACAAGGAGCTAGCGCCCTGCTACTCGGAAACGGTCTAAGTGACAAGAAAATTTTTGGGTTAAAGTTTTTCTTAAAATATGTCTTGATCTTTCAAAGAAATCTACTCAACATTATAACTGTTTCTTTATTTCAAATTTCTATAATCAGTCCTCTGGGGGCTTGTTTACACGTAAGGAACCCAAGCTCGCGCAAATAAGCTCAGGTTGGAATCCAAATCTACAACTTGTTAAAAACATTATAGCGAATTGTTGCTTTAGGCATAATTTATAAATCTTCACAATGTAGGTTACTGTTTAAGAATTTTAAGTTATTGCAATACAAACATCTGAAAATAATTGCGCCTATACGAGTGTAAGCTCACAGGAGTTTCTATCGCTTGTAGTTTTTGTCTTAATTTCTCAAAGAAAATGCTTATAGCAAACATCAATAGTTTTGCATTCGAATTTATTTCAAAACATTATTACTTACTGATAGTTATAGATCATATAGTTTATTCTCAAATATCCGTCTTTTTCACAGTTCCATGTGAAATGTGTTATATTTTTCACAAGCTACTGTATGTTACAATTTTGACGTAACCTTTCCATTTTGACACGTAAATAAATAAATATTTACCGAGACGTTCAGTTCACGAGGGGCACCTTAGGGTTCATTTATATGGTGACAAATTTCCGGTACTTACGAAGGAAAATCATTTTATTCACGTCTTATCTTTCATTATAGAATACGGTTACTATTTATAGCAAATCATTGTTATTACATATAAATAAATAATCGTTATGTTAATTGTTAAGATACCAATAATTAAGACAGAGAATACGTATGATTACAGATAATATTACTTCATATTATATAACTATTATTTACGTAAATTTCATATCATACTAAAAAACTCTAAACCAGTATACTAATTCTTACGTAAATTATGTAATTCTATTTTCAATTTGCCATAACTCCGATAGTAGGCACGGAAAATCGACAAATCTGTAATGATACCTTTGCTTAATATTTACCAAGACGTTAAGGCGAACGCCGGTGCGTCTTTGGCCTTTTCGTGCTACGTTTGAGTCAATATTTTCAGATACGTAGTTTATACTTCGACGTATTCCATCTGAAATGAAACTAAGACTATTTTTACACATGTTTTGATCTACGCGAGGTGATGTCTTGTGTGTACCCGCAAGTTATAGACTTGTTTACAAGTACCTATAACTGTATATGGAGATCATTAACGGTTAGCATTTTAAGACGGTTTTGATTTCATTTGTCACATAATTACGATATGCATTTTTCTTTTTAAACCAACGAAATACCTCGTGCAATTGCCTGACTCTGTACTGTCTCCGTTCATGAATTACGATTGAAAAGCAAATCGAAAATAATGAAAGGCTCATAATAGCCCAGAATATATGAAAACGTTATACGTACATATCCGTTTTAGAGATGAAACGGGTAAACTGTCCGCAGTGTACTGCATTCAGCCTTCAGCTCTGGATATTGTGCGCCCCCTCACAACATAATATCTGAGACCTCAGACTATGAACATTGCTGAGAATGTCTGAACGTAGGTATGAATGAGAGTTAAATAACAGTATTCTCGATTTTAAATGTTTTTGTTTCCTTTCAACATAGATCGTACAGATTTCAAGGTATGACGTAAAACAGACAATAGACTGATTTGAATCTTGATTGCAAGCTTAAGCGGTCTTTATGACCGACGCTATTGCCGCTAGACTGAAATCTGGACCTCGAGTGTGTGAGGCCGAATGCTAAACCACTGCGCTGTTATTGTATTGTATGACTCGACCTGTTATTATATTGTTCCTTTCCATCAGCTCTGTATTATCACTATAATATATGACGTACTTAAAATGTTGTTCCCCGATTAGAACTTTGTTATCCGCAAAATCACAGATAATGTGACGTTCGCCATCCCGCAAATATGTAGTAGCGTTCGTAAACATTCGCTCCTAACACGCGAAAACGCAAAGACGTAGGCATAGGAGCAAACAAAACGGCTTGTAGGCGAACCTCTCGTGTGTTTGATGTCACACAAACATCCACGTCACTTGCATTTTCCCAGAACTAAACTAGATAAATAGAGCATTGCTGGAAATAGATAGATCAATACTTGGTCTCTGCATTCTAAGCTATTCTGGTTTTAGAATCACACTGGGTACTATAAATCGAATCGCATGATGTGACTTAGTAATGGATTGCACCTGATAATAATCTGCACACTTAATGTTCTTTAAGATATTTGAAGTCGTCCAAATCACATCACATTTTACAGGTAAGTGCGCAATAAGAGCTCGAAGTACGTAGCCATGAATGTGATTGCAACACAATTACTTGGTATGTTTGCTGCAGAATCGAAAATTCCATAAAAAACTCACTCTTTTTTTAAATTGTGGAATCACATTATGTAATGTTTAATAAAGTTATTTAAAATTTTAAAAATCAATCTTGCGACGAAATATAATCATAACTTACACCTCATAACACTCAATTTCTGCAGCGTCGTCATGTAGATAGCGCGTTCGTAAGAACAGAACAGACAATGGTCAATTAACCAGCCGATAGCACTCTCACTGCGCAGCTACTCATTGTTCGAGTATCCGATAACTATGAGTTAATTGGACGTTAAGGCTCTATAGAGAACTGAACTCTTAGAGAAACAAGCAGAACTCAGGCGCAGGAAAATGATTGATCAGATTAATGGTTCATCTGCTTGTAACAGTTGGTTCATTGTTAAATATATTTTTGCAGCTCTAAAAACTCTCGTTTACTAAAATGTTATTTTGTTTTTGTTTTTTTTTTTAACTTTTGTTCGCTTCGTATTGGTTTCTAAAATAATATTTGTTGGGGTCTCTGATTTGGTTTTTACATAGGGATATAAAATATACAGTAAAATAGGTTTGGCGAGATTAACATAGTTTTATTATATGTTGTTGTGTGTATATTGTTTGTTGGTTAAGGTTCGATGGCCTTGTCTGTTGTTGGCATTTAACCTTTATGATTAAAAAAATATTGCAAATTTGCTTTATTAATTAAACATAAATAACGCTTTACACAGTAGCACAATCACCGCTGCTTTGACGTAACAGGAAACAGTTTATCGACAATGACGTGACAGTTTTGTACTTTACTAAAACTGTTACGTTTAACTTTTCTAACAATTTTTTTCTTTGGTGATATTTTAAGTGAAAATACAGCAAAGACGGAAGAGCACGCGTTCGTGCTTGCACGGTCAATCTTTGATGCATTTTCCACTTTGTTTGTACATTACAACTCCACACTATACAGGGTGAAGTTAAGTTAGATAGTTAGCTATATTTAGCTGCGTCAATATCAAACTCGTTTCAGTTTACTTTATATAGGCGTTATTCGTATATTGATAAACAATGTACAAAGGCTTATATGTAGAACTGTTGTGTGAAAATACCTAAGGCAAGATGCAGATTCGTTCTTTTTTTATGTTTAGGAACATCAACAGCTACAGTACAATATAGTCTCTTAAATTAATCTTGTGAAAAGCCAATTACAGATGTCCACATACAAACAATAGCATATAACAACTAAAATATAAAACAGAGTGTAACAATGATAAAAAATACATATAATATTCTATTTAGCTAGGTGTCAACACATATACTCACACACCCACATGTACATAGTTACACGTACATATATACGTACATACAAATACATAGCACAATACATAAATATACAAACCAACACACGCATACACAACATATATCTATGGGATCAATCAGTTACCTTAGGTTCTTGAATGGATGGAGAAATTCTTTAGGGTGCAACTACGCCCATCACTTATTTGTATTATTACATTATGTAACCGTATCAATGCTAAGACAATGTTGATTAATATCCCGCATAAATTCTTCTCAAATATCTGCATGACGACAAGCTAATACTTCCTCAGAAAAATCTCTAAATTCTCTTAAAATATCAGCACAATGTCGATCATAAACGCTTCATGTGTCAATGTCTGCCTATCACTGATTTTGTTAGAGAAACGAAAATAAATCTATTCGAGATATATCTTAATGCCCGCTGCTGCAATGAAATGCCGCATTTTTAGCTGCCGTGAAAATGGGTCAGCATTAATCAATATACATATGGGTATGTGGTATTATGTAGATTCACATCTGAGTCGATACGGTCCTGCAAAATAGTATTACCTCTATCCAAAAATTTCGTGTACTTTTGCCCCGGAGATTTTCTCTCATTCTGCCATACTTACCGGTAGTGCATGTGAACCGACAAACGCAGTAATTCATATCTACGTGATTTGTACTGATGACGTTAACCCGGCATATATATGCAATTTACGATTAAAAAGAGAAGCTTTACTATACATAGGTGGTATTTATATGTGTGTGTAATTTAACGAAGACTTCCTCGTTACGCCCTGTATATGTATAGCGTGTTTGGACAGATGCGGCAGCGCACCCGCCGCGCCTATTACCGAGTGCTCGATAATGCGGGTAGACGAAAACCGCCGAAATTCGACTAACACCGGGTGACACCACTCTTTACAAAGAGACGCTAAACGATCCAGTTACCGCTACGGGAATTAGATGGGCCATGATGACGCTAAGAGTAGTGTTTGGAATTCCTTGAAGTTGGATTGGAGCAGTTTTTGCTTTTCTCGTATTAGAATTTTTTTCTTTAATTTGGGGGGGGGGGAAGCCTTCTAAAACACAATACAACGGTCCCTTGTAAGAATACCGAGTTATGTGTGATTTCTACACACTAAAACCTCCTCGGTAGCCGTCCTCGGCGTCATGCGGAGGACTCCGGGATCTCCAGCGGAACGCACCGGTGTCCTCCTAACGCTTACCTTGATACACGAACTGAGTACCTACGCACTGAAGAAACGAACGTGCATTTCATAATTCGGTCACATATTTACAATGGTTGTTATATTAGTGTTACTGATTTGTGGACATTGAACGTATGTATGTACCTTTTAATGAATAAAACAATTTGAATTTGAATAAATTGAACACAAAATCTATGATGTTTTGTTTAAATATAGTTTTAATTATGCAAGTCTTTCGGCTGCGGCCGCTTCGTATTTGCAAACCTCCATTTTGACATGTCTGTATTCTGTAAAAAAGAAGCAATAGTACATTTTATTACAGTAATAAAGAGACATATTAAATGTCCAATTTATGACTAAATTTTTAGAACTAAAACAGGAAAGGGGCGTCATTGTATGAAGATTTCGTAATCGTACTTACTACATCGGTCTATTTAGACAAGCCCCTACAAACTAAGGCACAAACACATGTTTACTTAAGAAAGGATTCTAAGACGCGCGAACAGTTATAACATAATCAAAATCTGTACGTCTCTGTTTGGTTAAGTTTCTAGCGACAGTGCATTGCAGTACTTACGTTTCTTCTCGTCACAATTGTACTCGTACAAATCACAGTTGTCGTTAAACATGCGGGTGATCCCGAGGGAGTCCTGGCCGCAGATAGCCACGAAGTCATGTTGGCATTGGTCGGCCATTTTGCAGAAATTTATCACCTAACCATCACGATACGGGTTAAGGAACCAATAATATCCACTTCATATAATACATTTACTAGAAATTAGTAATTAATCACCCACATTACTCGAGCTCAGAATTATAACAACTGAAATGTATATAATCTATAATTGGCTTATTTCTGGTTGCACTGCCGTTAATACTACCCATTGTAATATGGACTGTATGATATTACGCAGAAAAGTAAAAGATCGCACGCATGTTACCTGTCGTAAAAGATTTTATTGGCACAAATTTTAAAGTGCCTTAAATTATTACGGAACGAAAATATTTGACAAGGAGGATTATTCCACATTTTGAAGGTTTATTTAAGGGCGGTCGAGACCACGAGTAACTACTGCCAGTTAAGTCATTACCTAAGTATATAAGACAATACCAAAAATAGTACACAGTTTTAATAAGAAATAAAACCAAATTTAGTAATTGAGATAAGCTGCAATTGTCTATGTTCAGATGAACAATTCACAAATGTTCAATAAATTTATTGACGTATTCCAATGCAGGAAATATTTCTGCACATCGAAAGCAAAATATCGTCCTTAATATATGACGTAATGAATACGCTGTAATTACGGAACTATTAAGCACTATCGTTAATATGAGCGTTATATTCTTAATAAACGTCTCGTTTACAGAGATCGCAATAAATAGTTGAGTTAATATCTTACCGGTTCTAATGGAAAGAAGTAATCTTCGGCCTCTATTTCAACATGCGTCCTGATTTCTTCGGCAAATCCTAATATCAAAACACCTGTACAAAATTGAGACTATTTTAATGTAGAATAGGAATAAGAATCACGCGGAGTCATAAAGTTATTGTTTTACAAATGAAATATAAAGTAGGTATTAGTGAGGTCCCGGAATCGCTTGTTTTGAATACTAATGAGAAATGAATAACACCTAGCAATACTACATTTATACGGTAAGGATGATTGATATCTAAGACGAATAAAGAAAATTCTTACTAGTAAAAATTTTCCGAAGCAACATAGCAGAACACGTGTAACCTAGTCGCCAGAGGGTAACGAGTGTGCTCTAGTTTGACACGGACAACAAGACACATTCCTCCACAATAACTAGACAAGCGCACAGGATATTTTAACATAAACACACTATCACGAAACCTATATGGAACATCAGTACACAATAATCAGGCGTATTAAACATTTGGAGAGAATTATCGCCGCAATCACATTACGATAGATAATATCTTAAAGTTTCTTCGCTTTACCTACTGTTACACGAGTGCGGCTGTCGTGTTGTTCTACTTTTTAACCGACTTCAAAAAAGGAGGAGGTTCTCAATTCGTCTGTACTTTTTTTTGTTTGTTACCTCATATGTTGCTGTTTTTACGGATTACGTATACAGTTTTTGTGGATCACTAGACATCCGATTAGATTCCAATGTTATGCCAAGCTTTACAAATTAGACTCACCGAATCTAGATAGCCATAATCTAACACCTTGAAAAATTTGTCGTAAAATCGTATTCATATAAAACAGAAATGACATAATGTCATTTGATAGTATATATTATTTGTTTGTTGATATCATATCACAATGAAACGTATTTTAAAAATTAAGTTTCATATAAAATGTGTTTTGCCTACTGACATTAACGCCATAGAACTTTTATTAATATGCTGTTGGTTTAATGAGCCGTACTTTACTGAAGTGAGGAGTGTGGCTTCGATTCCCACCCCAGTATTTGTATGACGAACGCAAATATCTCTACTGTGTCCGGATGTAAGATAAATTTATAAACATTTAACAGAGATGTACATCGCCGGTTGACCATCGTAGAAACGGCTCAGCCTAGATAGGTTTCAAATGGACGTGCAAAAAAAATTCGTCAATGAGAAACAAAAATTGTCTAAAATTATTCAAATTCAAATTCTTTTATTCATCATAAGGTACATACGTACACTTAATGAAGGTCATGTTTTAGTCATCCTAATTATTTTTATTATTATAGTGCTAATAATATTATAGTGCTATTTATTACAAACCAATGGCCCGACTACGCCATGCTTGTTTTGAATGACGTTAACCGTGCTCCCAAACCACAACACAACCGCGACGGATAATGGCCATCGGATATTATCGAATCTCGCATCAACACTCCATCAGGATGTGGTTTGCGCTTATAATTAACTGTGAGTAAATTACCTACGTAATCCACTAATACATATAACATTAATGAGAACGTAGTCTCTCCTTTACTTTACGGTAGTCTTAAGTACTTTGGCTCACTGGTATGTCTTAGGATTCTGTTAGCGTTTCACGTAGACGAGACTTTGTGCTTTGCGTTATTGTCACCCTTTGCAAATCCGTAACTCCATAGAGCCTTAGTCACTTCAACCCCCGATTTGGACCTAGTTCACAGACACTGCCTAGTAATAATTTGCTACACGAAACCACCCCTCAGCCACCACAAAACTCATTTACAAGCCTCAAAGTTGATAAACATACATATAACTATATGATATAATACTTATTAGTTTTTATTACGACCAGACACAGAATAAACAAATGTGCTCATCATACAAATGTTTCTCCTGGGGCGGAATCGAACCCACGACCTCCGGTTTTGCAATCAGGGTCTCTAACCACTCCACCACGAGGCCAGTCAAATAGAATATCTAGAACCTAATAAAAGCTAACTCGATTTCATCAACGAGAAATGAAAGTGGCGAAAGGGGACTGCTCATGAGACATCCTCGTACATTGGTTACTTACTTGTTATGTTATTATGCCTATGAATATTAATTAGTCGATTTAAGATAACTAAATGCATCTCGACTCGAATTAGCATACGTACACATAACATACGGTATCTTACTGTGATTTCTATAAATAAACGTTACTTGTAATCTAATTATTATTTATAAATGGACCATGACCGCACACGGCACAAGTATGGTTTTGTATTAAAAATGTTAGATTAGCGTAAGAAAACTGCACTGTGTAGCGTAATATACAACTCTAACTTCCGTCAATTTATGTCAACTGGGTATTTACTTCAACTGTACCAAGTAATTGCTATGCGAATAATATTTGTTTATTTATTTAGTGGCCCGCTGTTGGTATAGTTAATTGTTATCCTGACTGCTGAACTAGTGCGCGCGTGCAAGTCGAAGTTTCAATTCCCATCTGGATTAAATGTTTGTGTTACGAGCATAAGTGTGTAATATTTTGCCTTAAATTCAGAATTTCACACGATCTTGTTACATTTCAGATATTCTACGGTTATGCCTCATTTCATCAGTATGCTGTCATATTCCCGACTATGCAGTGACGCCGTCGGTAAAAAAAATATTTATTTTATTAATATACAATTATTTTATTAATTAATTTATTACGGCTGCCGATCGGGAGATCCTGGATTCAAATCCCGGCTTGGGTACTGCTGGATTTTTCTAATATAGAATTTCTCGTGGTGACTCGGAGTCTGGATGTGTGCATAGTGCATGGCAATAGGCTCACCGCCTATTCCATTGTGGAACTTAAACGTAACTGGTGAAATGTGGGGGTGTACTACACTCCTCTGCCTACCCCTTAGGGG
>DWDX01000473.1:0-26507 GCA_018245675.1 Agara michaeli
TAGGCCATAGTCTACCACGCTGGCCAAGTGCGGATTGGTAGACTTCACACACCTCAGAAAATATTATATAATTTATACCGTATCTAAGCTGTGCAGGTTTCCTCGCGATGTTTTCCTTCACACTTATAACAAGTGATATTTAAATTTTACTTATAAAACGCACGTAATAAATCAGAGGTGCGTGCCAGGATCGAACCCAGCGCACTATACACGTACCGAAATAGAAACTAGTGACGGGACTCGACGACTGAAGTTTGTACCTCGAGATCCAGTTATACTCAGAGAAATTATCAGGAAAAAAAATCGGATGCCTATGCCTTCTAACTAACTAGCCTGAATATATAGCCTAGCACTCATCACTAGCACTGACCACGATCCTTTTAATAATCACAAACAATAATTAATTCGTGTTACAAAGAAACGGAGCGGTCTCAGTGGGAGTGGCACTTCCTCCAAACGACGTTTACCTTGAGGTGTGCCACGTGGTACTCGACGAGCACCTTCGCGTTGGTGATGTTCTCCCGCGTGCCCACGAACACGAAGGGCACCATGCCCTCCTCGCGCGGCGCCGTCGGCTGCGGCTCGTTGTCGCCCTCGACTTTTACCTATAGTAAATACTGTGCTTAAATTGACTTTTTAAGATACAACGAACACCAACAATATTTGATTCTTTCAATCAATTGGACTTTTGTAATAAGCTGAACTGAAAGACATATGATGTTTTTGTCAGTTTGACGTCGACTTTACATTTAATACGTTTCAATTATGGTACACACTGAATGAACATACAAATTGAGTTTGTAATAATAATTCATATTTTTAAAACAATAGAATAATAAAATGCTTCAAAACTACAAGCTTTCTGACGCGTTTCACTTCTCATTAACTTATATTATAAGGTGGCATGTGTGCGTGTGCGTGTGCGTGTGTGCGTGTGGTACGTACGCGCACGACGCCGCTCTTGTCGACGATCTCCTGGATGACCTTCCCGTTCTTGCCGATGACCTTCCCGACGAGCGCGCGCGGCACCTTGATGGACTCCTCCGCGTACTCCAGCAGCGAGCGCGCCGCGCGCACCGCCTCCGTCGACTGCGCGACACCGCGAACGGTTAACATTTATAAGCTATATCGACCCGAGTACATTTACTACGGGTTTATTTACAATTATTCCATTACGATCCTAGTTAGATACAAATGTAGCCCGTGTAAGAAATATAGACGTAGAGCTGCGAAAAAAAAATCAATGGAAATGTTTAATTTCTATCCACCTTATTTTATTGCAAATAACCGTGACTAGATTGTTCCGCTAGGTGAACTATTGTCTCCTCATATACTAAGAATCGTACGGTGTCAGGGCCATGGTCATATTGTATATGTAATAAATTACCTCCCCGCAAATTTTGAAGGTACACGAGACCTCCTCCAGCTCGATGTTGGTTATGCCGGCCACCTTGCGCGCCTGCTGGATGTTCGCTCCGTGCGTGCCGATGGCTAGGCCCATCAAGTCCTCGCGCACGCTGAATTCGTCCGAATATCTGGAAACGACAAGGACCTCGAGGTCAATGTTGATACTCAAACGGAATAGAAACGATGTGAAATCACGAGCTTGGAAATAATCTCAACTGATAGAAGAATAATAAAATAGAATACATATTAACGTATTATGGTATGAATGGCATTGAGCGAAAGCAAATGAACTTCGCCGACTGGACATCAGAAGCTATAAGACACCAGCTTGTAAATTAATTAAATGACATCAATGAATTAGTCAAATTACATTGCATATCCAAAAAAAACCGATACTAGTACCATTAATTAATATGGAATACATTAGCATATCGCAATAATAATAATATCTAGGGACATTTCCAACTCCACATACGTCTATCCAATTCCAAATTAGCCAATTGAATGCATTGAATGCACACTGAACAAACAAATGTGATCATCACACAAATGTTTGTCCCGGGTGGGAATCGAACCGACGACCTCCGATTCGCAGTCAGGGTCTCTAATCGCTCGACCACAAGACAATCGAGACAATGGTGAACATAACAGAAATGTGCACAAACTCACCCCCCTTGATTGTTTATTTTTGTTGACTCTAGTTGCCTGGCTGCCTCTTCAGTCTTTTTCAACAATAACAGCTTTTGAGCTAGATTTCTGAAATAACACAGAAAAAAAAGTATATAATTACTACTTTCTTCAAAGTGGAAGTAAGAATGAACAGAAATCATATGGTCTGATCGTGTTCAAGACTGTCTGGGGTCAAGCGCTCACAGCTAGCGGACGGTACTGCCCTCTGTGTAGAGAAAAAATATAACAATTGAAGTTCGAAATTCTGATAGTATCTATTCCCCAGTTTTACAAATAATGATTTTAAGTACTAAATAAAGTAGTTAAGTCCCACTTATTTATTTCTGAAATGAAATCGGTAACTTAACATGTTGGACAATCCATAAAATCAAGCATGGTTTACACAGACTGGATGGCCAGTACGCAAAATTAAAAATAGTGCTATTATACCGTAAGCGATTACAAATTAAATGTCACACAAAGTAACACCTGAACATGTTTTGTTATTATATTACTGTGATTACAAATCTAATTGTATACACATGTATAATATTCAACAATTAAATTGACGATGTACGAAAAATATGTTGGAAGTAAATACAACCCATCTCGGCGAGGCTTCAAGCCGGGGGCCCCGATACTTCAAGAGATGATGACTTTGATGTGAGCACTAAATCGACACAAACAGTGTGGCCACCGAATGCACACACGAGTTTCCAAATGTATACTTGCAATGTGGAAGCTGTGTGTAGTGCTGTACTGTGAGCATACTATTGAAAACTGTTAAGAACAGGGTCACAAAAATGAGCGTAACACACCTAAAACAGACCTCGTCTATCAATATCTAGCATAAGAAAGTCAATGTTGGGTAAAAAAGTTTATGAAGTCAATGACTCCAACATACATCTTTGTATGATGTTATTATAAAGACAATAATGGTAACATATCTTTGGGCATCAGTAGTTGTTCATCACACAAATATTAGCTTTGGACGGTGAATCAAAGTTACCATTCACAGTTCATCGGCCCGAGGTCATTGACCCTTCACAACAGGCTAATCTCAATATTGAGAACGATTAGAATGACTATTAGGAACGACGTCAACATAGACTGTAAAAAATACAGTAGGTACAAATCGAAAACACAGTGTTAACACGACTACGTGTTACAAGATTACGGATTAAGTCTTGAAATTATATATCGAAAGGGTCTTGTATTGTAACCACAATTGGTGAAGTAAGGAAGACTAGTAGCTACAAGTGGATATAATAAGCAACAGTCTGAATTTTAAAAGAAATGGACGGTGAGTCTGAGAGGGTATTATTATGACAATGATGACAATCACTATGTTAATGATAACCGGGGAAGTCACGGCTTTCATATCTTTAAATTACATTTCTAGCATTAGCTAGAAGCAAGTATGTATTAACATACTTGATAAATTTATAAATATTATGTTGATTAGAAAAGAATATTCTGCGTTATCATCTGCATATTTCCGACTACATTTACTGTTGTAGTTAATATACTCTTCGGTGTATCTTTATCTGTACTCTGTGTAAGGTGTGACGGTGGTGGTGGTGGGGGCGGCGGCTCACCTAAAGTGCATCTCCTGCAGCATCTGCGCGCGCTTGTGCGAGCTCTCGCAGCGCGACACGACGGCCAGCGCGCCCCGCTCGGGCACGTACCACACGAG
The DNA here is from genome assembly GCA_018245675.1 of Agara michaeli. Taxonomy (NCBI): domain Eukaryota; kingdom Metazoa; phylum Arthropoda; class Insecta; order Lepidoptera; family Hesperiidae; genus Agara; species Agara michaeli. Next base: position 3,773 of record DWDX01000473.1, read on the forward strand.
CGCGGCGCCGATGGCCTTCTGGAACTCCTTGTGCGCGTTCTCCACCTTTGCGCTGTGTATGTCGTGAAGACTGCAATCAGTTGTGGCCGTTATGTTGCTTGCGCTGTCGCACTTTACCTACCCCCTCTACTACACCGGCCGACCGAGTCTCAGACGAGCGAGTCGGTGACATTCAGAGGCATCTATTATTACTACTACGACGCCTAACTAGCGGATCGTGCACAGGAGAACTTGAATGACCGGGTGCCATATTCATATTTAACTATAACAAACCACAAATCGGTGGACGTACAGATAACAAATCATCCTAACTCTTAATATTAAATACCATAGACGGACAGCTACGTCGGCTATGCACTTTGCACGATTCAGGGCTAAATGTTTATCATTTCTGACGATGTCTTCCTTCACGACATTTAATATTCAATGTATCAAACGCATGTGACTTTGTAAAGTCTTATATGCATGTCAGTATTTGAACCGAGCGCCCCGGAAGGAGACCGGAATCCAAAAAACCACTAGGGCTATCACTACTGTATAATTTTTATATACATACATATACATACATACATATATATGTAAATATTATACGGATCGTCAGACGGGTGTAACGGTGCATGCATACTCATTCTGATGCAACAAGCAAGAGCCATGCGCAAATTGCATTAATCAGCCGCCGACGTCGCGCGCGTATGCGAGAAACGAATCTACCACAGATAAGATAAAAGATAAAGTTATCTTTATCTTTCAACAAAAGATCGGGGGAATAATAAAATTGGTGACTTCGTTCTTTGTATATAAGAGAGCTCAGAAAGGTAATTTGGTGTATAAAAATGAATGTCTAAGGAATCTTTGTGTTAATAAATGACCATTATTAAGAAAATGCGGACATGTTCAAGAGAATCAGTGAAAACAAAATGACACGCAATTCGGTTGCGGACTGAAACGGATAGCTTACCAGATAAATAAACATCCATTTATATGTACTAAAGAGTAGCGCAAAATACCGGACGTCAGTGCAACGGGGATTCTGAGAGTGAGGCATTAAAAGCAGAACACCCATACAGCCTTATCTGTCACCGTGCACCGGTGGCCGTGATTAGGTTCCAGTTGGAAGGGGTACGTGGCCAAATAGAGTTAGATTTGAAGCTTTCAAACGTAGCCCTCGGAGGTAGCGCAACTGACTCGGTAAATTGATTCAACGGTCTCGTGCCGCTCATTCGCTGAGTAGTAATAATAATAATATCACTGAACAACTCCCGTGCGACACAAAAATCCCAAATTAAGCAAAGCCTGCACTGTGGCGACCGGACCACTGACAAACACATACGCGTACTATGGTGTTATGATACTTTATAAAGATCTTATTAAACTCAAACAGACCCAAACGAACGAGAGGTCGCGGGTTCGCTTCCCACCCGGGACAAACATTTGCGTGATGAGCGCATTCGTTTGTTCTGTGTCTGGTCGTAATAAAAATATCTATAAAGTATTATGTATGTTTATCGGCTGGCCGGTTACCATAACACGGACATACAATTGCCCAATTTGGAATCAGACAGCCGCATGTGGATTGTCCCCAGTCATTGTTAGAAATGTAAACTTACTAGTCCTTGAGATCATCGGGTACGGAAATTTCGAATTTGTGAAAGGTGCTCTTGTCGATGGGCGTTTTAGGGGTCTTCACGCGAAGGCGGTCCTTAGGCACTATCTCTGTGTAGCAGTTGTCCCATTCCAAATATTCTATCACCAAAAATTCGCCTCTCATCATCTGTAAGCAAGCAGAAGTTTTGTTTATTGAATAGCGTCATTTTTAATATCGGCCGTGATGTTACATTTGTGAGCACACTGGTGCAGTGATGGCCCGGTGGTGTGGATATCGATCTCGCGCTCCGACGGTCTGGGTTCGAATCCTGGCTCGCACGTCTGACCTTTGCAAAGGTGCGTGCGTTTTATAAATTTGAATTATCACCGACTCTAACGGTGAAGTCAAAGATCAAAAAGATTAAATTGAAAAACATAAGTTGAAAATCATTAAGGACATTTAATTTGAGAAACGTATGCATATTTACTTTACACGCAACCAGTCCACGTTTGAATGTATGCAGACGATAATTGATTTAGGCAATAAAACGTAGTCACATGCAACATTTCGTGGAAATCTGAATCAACAAGAAAAAAAATAAAAATGAAGGAATAAATGAAACGGCACGCGGCCGTAAAGAAATTTGAACGGCTCTAAAAACGTTATACAGTGCACTTGTACGAAGTCACACAGATTACTGCTGTATTGCTTGGTATCCTAACTACCAGAATAATATTCAACGCATAGAAATACTACAGAAAAAGTTTTCCTTTATTACCAGAGTACACAAAACTCTTAAAAATGATGATGACCGGTTAAGGCATTTTTAATTTATTCACTTGTATAAGAGAAACGAAATGCAAAGAATTGTTTTTTTACACAAACTATGCCACCAATTAATTGAATGTCCGTCTCTTCTACCTCGGGTAAATATAGTCGTCCCTAGAAACAACGCGAGACTGAGCTGTTAATAAGCCCTTTTACACTAATCACAACAAAGTGAAATATGCGAGTGATTCTCCGATGCACCTCATTCTAAAAAGTTACAACTCAACATTTCCAAAAGTTGATATAGACATCTTTTCAGACACAAAAGGTGAATTTAAGAAAAAAATAACTAATGCACTCTGCAATAATCTACCACTTACTGCTTAACATAATTTCTATTGTTTTTATTATTCTTATTGTTGTTTTCTGTTTTACCGTCCATCTGCTTAGTTTTACAACTGTAATGCTTTTGTTTCTATACTTTTTACTTTTTGAAATGTTGTGCAAACCTTTAATTTAAGTACATAATATGAAAGGATAATTTCTATGTATCATGATATGCTAATATTTAATTTATGCACTTGGTGTGCCCCTCCTTAAATAAACAAATAAATAAATTAACGCTGCGATAATTTAACGACCGTTTTAAAGCGCTTTGTGTTGACTACAAAAAAGTAGGAATCACTTGGAACTGCTTCTCATTATCTTTATCTCGTTATCTAACGCGAGCAGATTTTGTAACTATATTATTGGATCTTAAAAACGCATATTTTTGCGATCAAAGAAAAACATAGGAAACCAAACAATGTATGAAAGTTGATCATTCCGCGGTGTTTCGAATTTAGAAAAACGTATCGAGATCAGTTTAGCGTCCTGCACCCCACACCCCGCACCCCCTCTCGCGAGCGCACCGCGCCTCCCCGCCCGCGCCCCACTTACGCACAACCCCACACACAAGTTACCGCCCCGACGTCAACAGCCCCGACTGAAGTGGACGCTTTCCTCCGTAAAGGAGTATCGTACAATTTAGCCATTCTATTGTACAGTAAACTAACAATACCGCCTGACATAATAATAATAATAATAGTAATATAAGAGTATAGATAAAATACATAAATACCTACTAATTAGAACACACGTTATCGAGATACCTAAACCTAAGAAAATTATATGAAAAAGGTGGTTTTAACGTTTGCTGCTTATAATTTGTAAACGTACGTATTAAATGTCCAGCTTATATAAACATTTATAAATACAAACCTATACATATTTAGATTCAGACCCAGAACAAAATATTCATGGTCGTCACACAAATATTTATTGTGGGCGAACCGACGACCGCCAGCCCAGTCACGTTCACTACCCGATGGGTAGAGTGAAACAAATGTGACTTGATATCGTCAAAATTTACAAATTCATCCATTGATTCATCGAATTGGGGCTGTCAAGTGATGAATTTAAAAACAACAGGTAAAAATAGGTTGAATATATTTTTAAATCTGAATATCCAACCCTGCGCGCCTATCTTTTCTCATAAATTCCAGTGGGTCTCCATTGTTGCCACTGTCACAATCTGAGATGAAATCTTGATGAGATGAATTAGGTCTGTGACGTCACGACTGCCGAAGCAAATAATAAAAATTGATGAATACATTTTAAAACTGGATAAGCCCGTCTCCGGTTTTCGAATGCTAATGCGCCAGCCCTGGACCTATCTTTATCCATAAGTTGCAATGTTTCCATTGTTACAATACTCACAATTTCAGATAAAATTACGCGGAGTTGAATTAGGGCTGTGAAATCTCGAATTTCGATGCAAAATATAAAAAATTATATTTTTTTTATGTCAAGAGAGTGGAAAACGAGCAGTAGGCAAAGTTATAGGTTACAACTAGGGCGTTAGTGTGAATAAGTTTAGTTAGTAATAAATGCCAATGACAGTTTGTGAGCATTCATTATTGATATTAAGTTATTATATTATGGACGGGAGGAGCAGCAGCCCCTTATTTTCGCTCGGAGGTGCGTAACGTCCGTTGCCTGCGCACTCACAAACCGAGATGAATCTTCGGTTTGCAGTGACCCAATAACACACTTACGCTACTTACGATACAATACACTTATATAAAAGTACCGAACGGTATCTCCGTCCGTTCGCACTGGCCGTATACGAACACTTTTCTTTTGTTACGTTGTTTTAAGGTCATCAACACTTATTATATCAGGCGAGCACCCGACCGACAAAGTTGATAAGTGAGTGCTGCACATTTATGTATGGAAGTCGATATAAGACATGTGAAACGCAAAGGCGAAGCGGCGCTGGTCGGCTCGGGTGGCGATTTGATAAGTGAGTGACGACCTTTATTCGTCGTTTCGGTCGCGGCCGCTTATATTAAAGTTGCAATTCCTCTCGCCCAATAAACTTCACTAAAAGTAAAAGTTGAGAATTTCGACGTTACAATGTGGTTTTTTTTCGTTTCAAAAAAACAGTTTTAGTTTTTTCGACTCCAATAAAAATAACAGTACCCAGTACAGAATGTTAAATAAAAGTTTAGCAGCCTATTCCTATACATTACATCACGTCATCGATGACTTGTGCCCAAGACAATATGCAAATATGTAGATAACGGATTAGATCATGCTTTTTTTCGCTACTCATGGATATTTATCGATGTTAGTTAACGGGTTAGTGCATATGTACGAGTATATATATCACAAATGTGGCGAAACACACCTCGCCACAACTTGCGGGGAAGCCGGGTATTACTCGCCGGTCCAGCGTGGATCGAGAGAGTACCGGTTAGTGGTAAATTCGCAAGAATAAATTTTTAACCTATACAAGCAAAGGACGCACACAGTACAAACTTAATATGTGGTCTACCTACCCTTCTGGGAGTAAGCGTGAGTGTTTTTAACAGTAAACGGGCAATCAAACGATCCATCTGAATAAGTGATTCGCATCGCCTATAGACAGTTTTAAAATCAGAGGTGTTGCCAGTGCGTCGCCTGCCATGAAGGAACCACTTGAGAGATAGAGTAGTTTTTATCGCGATTAGTGATGTCAATGTTTTTTGAATGCAAATTAATCTTTTTTTTATTGTACAAAGAGTTGTATACATGGCGGTGTAGGTTAGCATGTCGCAGGTTGAGAATGCTGGCAAACGACAATCATTGCGAACCGAACGTTGGCCGACGCAACGTCGACATCCACGACTAACTAATGAATGGTTAATAAATAAATAATTAGGCAATTGAACGTTTTATAACTGTTCAGTTACACGTGGCCGGGTCTGCCAGTTGAGATTTATTATTTAAAAATGAAAGGTATATTGAAATTGAAATGGACCGTGCGACCGTTTCAATCGCTGTTACCTAACGCTGGCTGGCTAGGTAGGTACGCGGTCGGACACGTTCGTGCGGCCGTGATGCGCGCACGCACGTCCAATGTTCCGCTTTCTTTCACCTTTGTCAAGTCCTAAACTGCCCAGTTCTAATATACGATTCGTACAAACGATTAACTTAAGCGGTACCCAAATGTAATCAGATCACTTTGATATTTTACATTGGATAATTATTGCAAGCGATAACTTGTCGCTATTATTATTATACCGTCACGTTAGATCCGCAATAGAGTGGACAGAGAGCGAGCGAAAAGTAAAAGTGTTTTTCCTAGTAGCGCTGGCAACCCTGACTCGGTTACAGATGTGCGAGCATGTGTGCAAGCGATGTGTTAACCGGCATTGGAGCAGCGTGGTTGTATATACTCGAGACCGACTGTAGTCAGAGACCCGTGCTAAGCAATGAGACGTATAATAAGGATGAAATCGCTGTATACAAATTTGCCCATTGTGATTTACGATCTAGCCATTTTTAGGAATTGTCAATTTTAGAAATCACACCTGGAGACACGCGGTATCGTTACAAGAATTGATAAACGGCTAGAGGTTAAAAAATGACATAAATATTTGAGTGACCCAGACGGTTCACGAATTGTGATAGAAAAAAAACTGTTTTAGCCAGTACGTTCTGAGTTTTGCATAATGTATTGTTACATTTCCTTTCAGACGCGTATAATGGGTTCGATTTGAATTTCAACAGCTCCGAGTGTAATCGTGTTCACAGATTATATATAGTAAGGTGTCTGCGGACGGGGCCGGGACGACGGCGGTGTACTGCTTCGTGCCAACATCCAATATTAACATCACCTCAAGTAATTACCTATCAACAACTTATAAACACCGAACATCATCAGACGGCTTTAAAATATCACCCAAAATAGGGAGCAAATTATAGCAATTGTTATTATCCATACTAATATTACAAATGCGAAGTTAACTCTGTCTGTATGTGTCTATCTGTTAGGCTTACAGGACCGAAACGCCGGCAGATTGTTATGAAACTGGGTATGGAGATAGTCTGAAGCCTGGTAACGAACATAGGATATTTTTTATCCCGATATTCCCACGGGTTCGAAATCTACACGGGTAACCCCAGTCTAATTTTATTATACGTATATAAAATTTTCTTATGTTTGACGAACCCACCTCCACGGCATGGTAAGTGCAGTGCAGTATGCAGCACGCTTGCCAAGAAATTGGCTAAACACTTGTTTAGAACAATTCCACGTTAATCGTCACACAGCCTTTATTTTCTCAGCTTGCGCCGGGCTGCGTCACGTCAATAACATAAATAAATGATTTATTGCTGTTACATTAATGTTATTATTACATTTCAGTGTTTACATATAGAATCTATATCAAGACGAGAAATGCGTCAGTTCCAAAGACGAAAACTTATTAAAGCCACATTTTAATTTTGGCACAAGTCAGATTTTTATGTATTTTATATGCGTTGCAAATATTCAGTACGTACGACATAAGGGAACTAGGTCACTGGTAGAAAACCTAGCTAAAATGCAAGGTAGACGTGGAGTGCGTTGAACGGCGTACTGCTCGCGAGCCCGTCTCGAATACGTCTGCCTAAAATGTTTTAACGGTTGCAAAGCGATATTCTGCGGGGGCCCGGCGAAGCGCGCGCGCTCCCTCCTACCTACGGCTACCTACCTACTGAGGCTTAAGCTACGCAGTGGAGAATAATAATAAGGGCGCTTGCAAGATATGTTAATATTCGATATTGTTTCAAATTTTCACCTACTCTCTCTATGTATAGTATAAAATTTTTGCTATAAGCAAGCGAACAGAGTCCAGTATGTAGATTAATGCAACCCTATCATTGGAAATATTTATACGTCACGATAGATTGTAAAGATGATTGGAAATTATCTATCATATTCAATGTTTAGACATGGAGATAGTGTCAAGATCATTGTTCCTCCGATAGTGATAATATTTACAAATTCATTCACGCTATTGGTCATTTACATTCAAAGAAACGGTTTACATGTGATTTTTATCTACACGAAATTATAAAATACTACTTGTTATTAGCGCGGCTTTGATCGTGCTACCGTGGTAAAGACTGAAATTTTTCTAGTGTGGTTTTATTTGAGAAATCGAAAAAAATTTGAAAGGAAAATAAAAAAATATCTGTATATCAACAAGAGCACCGCTTATCGGGTCCGACTACGGTTAATAACCATCAACCGTCCAGGCGACACAATACAAAAAAAAATATATAACAATAATATTGTGTATACAAAAAAAGTTTCATCAAAATCGGTCTAGCCGTTTAGGAGAAAAACAATTATATGAAAACAATAAACGCACACGAGCGTTAAGATATAGTAAAACATGCACAAATGCTACAAATACAATTTTAATTTAAACCATATTCGGTCTCGGAATCTTTTGAGCATTTATCGCAATTCAATACACTTCCGGTGTGGCTTTTCAGGCCCAGTTACAAAGTTTCATTGTATATTGCACCGTAAGAACCACAGAGCCCAGATCTGTTTAAATATATTGAGAAAAAACGTTTACACTGCGCCAATGAACGGTCCAGAAGAGAGAATTGGAAAGGTTATTTATACAGTAACGAAAGAGACTCGACATTGACTGGAACTATTTGCAGTTAACCGTCTCGTGAACATCGACGGTGAACAGTTCGTAACACGCTTCATTCGATTTCCACTTATAATACGAAAATAGAATTAAAGGAAATCAACGCTTAGGTAATCGGCCCTATGGAGGCTTAGATCGAGGTTATACTGATTGCTTTTTATATACCGCTACTCGTTGGAACATTAAAATGTAATATGTGAAAAAAGTCAAAGGTGCATGCCGGGAATCGAACACCGGAACTGCGGAGCGAAAAGGCGAAATCTAAGCCACTAGACTATCAGTGCTTATTTGCATTTTGCATCGCTATACAAATATAGTGATAATTTAAAAATCTTTTCTTACTGAAATAGCGAGCATGTTTCAAAAATGATAAAAATGGTCGTTACGTCAGAGATAACGACGGTTGATGGGAGGACGACTGCAATTATACCCTCAGGAGTAAGACACTTGAATGTATGTCAAATGTAAGTATTGCACATTAGGATACGAAAGGGTTGAATCATTTCGCCGCATGACTGGCGCCAAAAAACGACATTAAGCAAAGCCTACATTAAACGAAAACCGATGCATTTAGTAAAAATAGCACAAAAAGCATGTCCACGTGTGCACTAGAGGCTACCATATCGATCATCAAGAACAGCAAAACGTTTGTGTTCAACCTCAAACAGTACAGATACTATAACTGCTAACTACACTTGCACCAACATAATACTAACTGAACAAATGTTACTAACAGTACCACTTTCTCCAGTCCACTCTGAACGCTAGCTAACTAATATTCCTATTAAAGACTATTACTAATTTAACTAATTCGCATTAACAATCGCATTCTTGGTCTAATTGGAGGTCGGTCGCAGGTGTCCATGGGCGGCAGCGACCACTTGTGACAGCTGCACGAACGTGCGGTAGTCTTCACGCGAAGAAAATGCATTCGCGAGCCGCAGCGTGCGCGAAAACACACTTCGGATGAAAATTGCGAACGATAAAGTCGTCGGCCTGTCGCCGCCCGGTCATTGACATTCAAGAATAAATCGCCGAAGTCGTCCCGACTTATATTTTTATAGAGGGTCTATGGGTGTTTCGGTTACGACGCGAGAAAGGTATAGTTGTATTACTGTGTACAATCACGTGTAAGCAAGTAACCATTGTGTATATTGTACGCATAAATATCAGACTAAAAGCTTTCTTTCCAGTCAGAATCTGGTTTGCAAACAATCTTATTTCCCACGAGAACTGCGTACATACGCGGTGGACATAGATTCCTAATTGGACGGACCATTGCACTGAACCGCTCCGAGATAGTAACTATTGAAAGTCCGAAAACCTCTAAGAAGCCACTATGAACTCTATTCCAAGGCTATAAGGCGCTGCGTATAATTTGACATTATGACGAGTGTATTGCTGGAGTTTAAGAAACGGGCTTCTTGGGCCAACGCCAACACGAGCGACTTGGCTTTTTCGGTACATGGCATAAGGCTGCAACGGAATCGATCACAGGCAATTTACAAACCAGGGAAACAAACTAAAGCGAAAAGCATTCGTAACGCCGCATACATCCGCAATGGAGCAGCGTGGTAGCGTATGCTCCATGCGTCGTTCGTTTTCGGAATACACCTGAGACATTACAACATCAAGTACACTAGACTTTACAATAAGTATAAATCCTTGCTACCCTTTGAATGACAATGAAGGGTTGAGCGGTTTGCATGCAATCAAAACTGCTGCATCGCAGTATGGTGCATTATCCTCAAAGCACTGAAACATATAACCTAAAAACTGCAGATAATTTCGATAAGAAAACAATCAACCAAACACTTGTATATAATTAACATAAAACTCAAATATATAATATAATACACAGCCTAGTATGGACGAGAAAAACAGATAAATATTTTAAGGTCGATAACCTCCAACGAAAACAAAAGAGTAATTTCAATCGAAACAGTTTCCTTTTCTTTATATAATTAGCATAACATCTTTATATAGACACCTACCAATTTCCTAAACGGCCTTCAGAATGAATCAATTGTAATTATCTTGAATCAGTACTGATAGTAGTATAATAGGAAGTTACACAAAGGGCTTACACTAGGATCATATTTACATTGCACATGTTAATGCAAACATATCTTTACACCCATGCTTTTATACAAAGCAGTAATTAATAAACTTACCGATGCACAATATTTCCATAAGGATGCACAGTATTTCCATAAGAATAAGACCTCTTTAAATCCTATAGGATCTTCGGATGAATGTGGAATACTACCGGTATAAGGCGAAAATAAATATTGTCAGAAAAGGTTTAACAACCATTAACAATATATAAGAATTTCCAACTTGTAAGCTTAAGCCTAACAGTCTGGGACGTAACTACACCCTCATTATGGGGATTGGGTGAAGTCAGTGTGTAAGTGATACTCTGTATGTATCCTGATACACTGAGATAGTCTCCAAAATTGGTGTGATGAATGTAGAAAAATCATATATCTGTAACGAAAGTGATATTTGGCAGCCTGTGCACTCCGCCTACTCCAGGAGAAAATGGCATATGATAATAATAATAAATAATCAAGGGTTACAAAATAATTTGTAACGATTCATGCATAAAATCATTTTAACTATTTATTACCTACTCATGAACCAAATTAGACCATAGCCAATACTGAAAATTTAAAGAATATTTCTTTGTGTTCCTTTTGTTGTTGTTTATGTAAATTGTATTTTTTACTGACTCCACTAAAGCTCGTCAATAGGTATCAAAACAAAAGAAAATCAATTGCAAAATATAGCAAAGCGCCATGTCTTTGCCAATTTACATTTATAGTCTGTTAATACTGACAATATTATTTGACTACGGCATAAAACCTTCTCACTCTGAAAGGAGACTTGTGTTCACCAATAGAACAATAAAATGGTTAAAAAAAACACTACATTATCATCACCTTGGGCCCACTTCGCTCCACTGCTGGACACAGGCCTCTCTGAAGGCACGACACAGCCCTTTAGACTATATAAATTACGAACCCTTCGTACAGTAAACGTGTTACCCGAATAATTACATCATATATTTTTTATTACTCCAACCTTGGAAAGGACTATTACTATGAAACATCTATGTTTCAATGTAGTCCACAGATAACATAAAACAGATATAACTAATACCGACACACACATACATACAGTACTTGTGATTTAAAATTATTAATTTGATGAATACTTATGCATACACTTAGAAAACGTGAAACAAAAGAATCAATTTAAATCATCTTACTATAGTATTGATTTATATATAAATGAAGCAGAAATTACATGTTACATAGTGCATTCTAGGTAATATAAAAATTGAGGTATGTGATAACTACAAGGCTAGTTACAGGACGATGAGTATGAGAACACCAAACAAATTTATGAAATTTTACAGGGTAGACAAATAAAAATATCAAGTTAATCTAAATATGACTATTGGACTATACTCTGCAAAACATTGATATCTGAAATATTCATTTTTGTAATATTCCAATAGGTGAATTACAAGATAGCTATCACATTTTTGTGGCCAAAGAAGTAAACTTTACTTAATGAGTAAAGGAAGGCTAGTTAGTCTAGTCACCAAGTTATTTCTGTATACGTATTTGTTAGAGCAAGTATCAGTAATAATTAAATACCTTAATATTTGCAGTCCACCAGCCACATGCTTCCTTCTCGTTCGACCTCGCGAAAACCTCAACCTCCTGGTTCTCCACGAACTCTGTGTGTTTACCATTGTCTTTTGGCGGGAGGAACACTTGCGAGAAAGGAAACTTCGATTCCGGCTGCCAGCTACAACAGCAATAGACAGCAATCATTACCATGTTCACTTGCCGATACAACAAAACAAATATTTACACCAATTCTTCAACTCACTCATTTTCAAAGGCTACGAGAACCTCGTTGTCGAGCACGTCGGTGACAATGGCCTAAAAATACAGAAGAATTTTAGAGTATTCAATGCATCAAATTATTCGGTAGGTACGGCATTGTAACAAGTTTTTTTTTTCGCACATGTACAAATTTACATATACAAAAATTCGGCGCGTTTCACTCCGATTCGTTTCCGCAATCTTTGCTAAAAATATAAAATGCTGCACGAATAAAACACATGGAAAATTCACGCCCTGTCAGACGGACATGGCGTCCATTCCAGCCGCGACGATCTTCCCGGAAAAATACTTTTGCAAGTATGTGATAAACCTAGGAAACGATAGCTCCATGTAACTCTCTATACGAAACACTAAACAAAATAACGTCTTTTATGCACATTTAAAACATACTTCACGATTTACAAACCTTATAATAAGCACCATTTTCACCGTACACCTCGACCGACAAATCCTCCATTTTGGTTTGAAAGCGTATTTGGCGTTTTCAGAGCGAGAATGAACGCTCAAAGTGAAACCACTAACCAATCATTTTTGAGAATTCATGCATAGACTAAAATATTTTCTTTTTAAAAATGCTGGCAACAAATCACCTATAAAAACTTAAAAGTAACTCTGTGATAGAAAGATTCGCATCGATGATTTATTTTATTGGATTTCCCTGAAGTTTGTTGCCACTTGCTTCAATTAAACACTGTTCATAAGTTGTCTTTAGTCATAAAAATGAATTTTTCTAACGATATTCGCTTATTATGTTAATATGTAAAGCAATTCTTGAGTTCTATCCATTCCAAGTATTTTTGACAAATTTTCAAAAAAGGAATTTTTTTCAGTTTAAGCAATATAGGTGCGTACGTTTAGATTGTTAAACGTTTTAAAAAAAATTGTCAGGGTTTAAACATTTAACAACTAATGTGGAAAAACAAAACGACTATACTAAAGTTAGACTATTTTGATTTAGAATGGTTGCTCAACGGTCGAAGTCTACACCTGACCTGTTTAATACAACATTGTCATAATGTCTAACGCTAACTTTAATGTATTTTTTGGAGAGATTTAACTGAAGTAAAATACCTATTTAATATGCTGTTGGTTACCAATAACTATATGATAATTATTTGTCTAAAACCACCTACTTTCACGGTCTCGTATTTCAACGTTCTTCATACAACATAGTTCATCTTCTTGAGCGAGAAACTTTCATAAGGGCCTATTATTTTGTGACGATTAATCTGTAGAAATATAAAGGAGAAAAGCATCGATATTTTAGAATATCGTATCGTGGTACATGCTTTTTATCGATACTTTTATAAATATATCGACAAAAAGTCAAACATTTTTTAAACTATAAAGTAAATGCGTAAAGCCAACAAACTGAGATTGTAAACACGATGCTGACCTGCATTCGGGAAATGTATTTGAAAATCGATATCATGGTGTCTCGAATGAAATGCTTTTTTTAATAATGCTGAAATCTGACATCTGTCAAATGTTATTTAATTGGAATGGAAATGGGTAGTATCTATTCTATGTATAATATCTAATCTATGGTCATGGTCACTAAGTGTATTTCAGTGTTATATTTGTATGTCGGCGGCAGATAAGAAATCGCCACATATTTTACCATACGGGCTTCCAATTATTTCCATTAATATAGTGTATTTTAAGTTTTAATTTAATATAGAAAGGTAGACGTAGTGTGCTATATTTTTTCATATTTTTTCAACTATTGTGTATATTTTTCAACTATTATTGGGTAAAAGTGAAAACTAATGTTTATTTTTTTCGTTTCATAACGTGAACTTTGCATAGATGAGTGGCGAAAAGAATATTATTTTGGTGACTGGAGGATCTGGTCTGGTCGGGCAAGCAATAAAAGCAGTAGTAGAGAAAGAAGCTGCTCTTGAAAAGCAGACTGAAACTTGGGTCTTCTGTGGCTCTAAGGATGGAGATCTACGGTAAGGGAATTTGAGATATTTAAGTGTCATTTTACAGTTTTCTTATACTGCGACCATAATCTTGAATAGGGAAAGTAGCATAAGTGCAGCTCCAATGTCTGGCTAAGTAGAAGTGAAGGAAAAAATATGTGACTATGTTACATAGCTTATGGTATTAATTGTATATATATTTTTAAAATAGGCTGGCATTTGCCTACCAGCCCATCTACTGCTAAGAGAAAGGCAGTTCGGGGTGTAACACCTGTTTCTACTTCAATTCAGAGTAACAGTTTCATTACTATAGTCTATTAGCTTGTCTTATTAGACTACTATTTATCCACTTGTTATTCTCTTCATTTAGAAAAAAAACTAACATGTTAAGTATTTCATGTCACTAGTGTAAATTAGCAATAGAGTGAAATAACAGAATTACTTTTTTGTTAAATTTGCAGGGTTTATATATGAAAACTGCATACTAGTTTATGTTATTGTAAAATAAATGTTAGTGTAGGTGGGATATTAATTTCCGTCCTAAAATCATTGTGAATACTTAATGGTAACAATAAGTATGTTATATTCTCTGTGTTGTTTTTATTATAGGGACAGGGAGCAAACGGAAGCGCTATTTGACAAGCACAAACCAACCCACGTCATACACCTAGCCGCAATGGTCGGAGGTTTATTTCACAATATGGCACACAACCTTGATTTCTTTGTAAGTAGCACTCGGCCACCATATTTATTGAAGAAACACTTAATACAGTTATAGATATTTTAGGTATTCTTACTATTAATACAATAGGCAGAAAGCGAGTGTCAAGTATCTATATCCTTACAAACTTTGCTTACTCTTTGTACATTCTTTGGAGTGGAGATATTACAGCGGTTCAGACAAAGAATATTTAAAAAAGTTATTGAGCCTTAAGAAATTTTTTTTGCTATCAGTGAAAGGTGTGAGGTGGAAACATTAAATGAATAAATCTTTTTACAATTTCAGAGAGAAAATATGGCGATTAATGACAATGTTCTACATACGAGTTACAAGCACAATGTAAAGAAGGTGATTTCCTGCTTGTCCACATGCATCTTTCCTGACAAAACCACATACCCCATTGATGAGACAATGGTAAAGATAGATAATAATAATAATAACAATAATGGGACAATTCCCCATAGGACTGTCTGATTCCAAATTAGAGAACTAATTGCCTGTGTTATGATAATGGGACAGCTGATAAACGTACATATATACATACAATATAACATTTATATTGTAATTTTTATTACACCGAGACACATGGTGTGAATGGAACCCACGACCTCCGATTTTGCAGTCAGGGTCTCTAACCACGAAGCCAGTCATGAACGTGATGATGTATATTACTGTAGATACATGCATATTATCATGTATAGAGAGCATTTTATTATATTTTTTGTAGTAAGGATAAACAACAAGACATACAGATTACTAGTGCATAATACACAGATAATGTTAAAAGTAAATGTTGCCTCAGCTACACGTTATCACAGCAGGCAACGTGGTCGAGCATATTTTCTTACTGATAGTTTAAAGAATAATAATAGCCTTATGTAAAAAAAATACAGACAAGCAATAAAACAACAAACACACAGTGAAAATGTTCCTTATGAGATTTGTGAAGTGCAATCAAGTCATAGTGACTCTTTAAATAGTAAAAGATCACTGTAAAGCTAAGTGTATCTATGTTCTCCTTTCAGGTTCACAATGGTCCTCCGCACTCGTCAAACTTTGGTTACAGTTATGCCAAAAGGATGATCGATGTATTAAACAGGTATATGATCTAAATGGACGTAATATGTTTGATTTGGAAAATTACTTAACAAATATTACACATTGATACGTTTTATCTATTACAATGTAAATTTCTATTTTATCTTTACATGACTACACGTAAAACCGGCATGAATCGTAATTTTTTAACAGACAAGTACTGTAATGAGTGCCTATGGATTTATTGTAAAACAATTTATATAAATATGTGATTTTACTTTGTTCAACAGTGTGGGGTGTGTTGTGATGGCTTAGTGGTTTAAAATTCAGTCTCCAACTATAGTGGATTTGGGTTCAAATCCTGGCACGCACCTTGGACTTTTTACATGCGTTATGTAATCTAAAATTTACCTAAATATCACTTGCTATAACGGTGAAGGAAAATATCGTGAGGAAACCTGCGCACCTAAAAATGGTGTTTCTAAGGTCTGTGAAGTCGGGCATTCCACACTGGTCAGGGTGGTAGAGAAGACCTGTGTCCAGCAGTGGGTATATATATATATATATATATATACATATTTTCTGTCTTTGTTCCTGACATCTAGTAAGTTTTTTTCAGCAACGCTAAGGGTATTAAGTCCGCCTTTTGTAGAATACCAATAAAGGGCAAATAAAAAATGAATAAACAAACAGGCTCGGCTATTAGTGAGGTGTCGTTGGCAGGGGCTACGGCGAGCAGCACGGCAGCACGTTCACGTCGGTGGTGCCGTGCAACGTGTTCGGGCCGCACGACAACTTCTCGCTGAGCTCCAGCCACGTCGTGCCCGCGCTCATTCGCCGCATGGACGACGCGGTACGAAACGGTGAGTTTAAATATTCGTCATACATCGCTGATAAAATGCATGAGAGTAGGCTGCGGTGGTACGGACGTGTAAATAATATTGTAGAATCATGTTTCAGATGACCCAACGTTTACCGTACTGGGAAGTGGCAGGCCATTGAGGCAGTTCATCTACTCCCTGGACCTGGCCAGGCTCTTCATATGGGTCTTGAGAAACTATGAAAGTGTAGAACCCATCATATTGTCTGGTATGTAATAAGTGTTAACATTCATTGCAATAACTCGAGTATTATTAACTTAAATTGAAGTAAAGAACACGGTTCCAGCATAATACTTAAGATATAGAAAAATGTAAGTCACTAATACTTGATTAGTTAACCCTCTAGATGAAATTGAATAATTACACAAGTGCTTTTAGTACTGTTAACATACTGATCATTCTCTTTCTCTTTCCTTCATTTATGTCTGTAAACATTTTGGGATGTGTTAATTAATTGTTTGATTTAAACGAGCTTTTGCCCCCGGCTTCGCTCGCGTTAAGAACTTTCATCCCCTATTTTATCCCCTTGCGGGTAGAATTGATCAAAATCCTTTCTCAGCGGATGCCTACGTCGTAACATCTACTTGCATGTCAAATTTCAGCCCGATCCGTCCAGTGGTTTGGGCTGTGCGTTGATAGATCACTATGTCAGTCAGTCAACTTTGAGTTATATATATTTAGATATCAATTTAACCAAATCTTTTACATAACCTCTTATTATTGTGTACTAGCTGTGACTTCGTCCGCGTTGGAATTTATTTTTATCTATAATTTTAAAATAAAAGGTAGCTGTCCGCCAGTGAAAGTCCCGTTGAAATCGGTCCAGCCGGTCGATACGGCTTGCGTTTGTCCCACACGCACGCACGCACGCACGCACACACGTGGAAAGTGCCAGTTCAATGTATTTTTGAATAAACCCAAGTTATATGAATATCATCATATTGAATATGACGCTGTATTAGTAATATGTTTATAGTGAACGAAGAGGACGAAGTGACGATCAGCGCTGTGGCGGAAGCGATAAAGAAAGCGCACGGTTTCCAAGGGCAGATCGTGTACGACACCACCAAATCTGACGGACAGTATAAGAAGACTGCTTCGAATAAAAAACTCAGGTCCCTGTACCGAGACTTCAGTTTCACACCTTTCGACGAGGCCATCCAGGACACCGTGGATTGGTACAAACAGAACAGAGAACATGCTAGGACTTAATAGTCTACATACATGTCAATGCAACTTATTGTCTGTACGAAGTTGCTCCTTTGAATGTATTTACCGAACCATATACAACATTATCCGATGCTGCCATTCTTTTCAGTTTCACAAGTTTTGTCTTAAATTGTGATATGGATTATATTGAAATAAGTCTGTTAGGTCCATTTCGTTTTCTATATTGAATACAGAAATACCTAGCATTACAGAATACATTGCAATACATGGCAGCAATGGAGTTGCCGTGTCCGTGCATGACACTGTGTTGCTAGTACACATAGATAATCAAATACAATTAAATGCTTTTTAAAAATAATCTCTTTAGTCTATAGCTAATTATTAGTTGTGTATTTTGGCAATAACTATATATGACATGGGTATGAATTTGACATATTGTAGATATAACATACAGTTTTATAATATTCAACATAATATAATATAACCTACATAGTCTGTAATGTAAATACTTTATTTAAAATATTATAGAAATTATTGATTTAAACCCCGTAAAGTAGTTTTATTTTACTTATCATTTAACAGTCTTCTAAAGACATTGTTTTTAATAAGAGATGAGTTGGCCATTATGTTATATGTCAGTTATCTTTCCTGTCGCAGCAATTTAAGAGAATATTTAAATTCACATATACTAGTTCGAAACGGTGTTTGTGTCTGAAGGTATTTTATAGAGATGATAATATTGGATAGAAATCGAAAATGAAAATCGTTTATTTCTGATAAATAAATCATTCATAATTTGGAAAAAGGCGCCTCCAGCTATTATGTAATGAAACAGTTCTTAAATAAAACCAGTACCAACAGTGATCATTGTTAAATAATAATTTAATGTACAATTTGAAAATCACTTATCTAACCTACAGATAGGATTTGTTTGCACCATTTGCAGATCCACTTTGGGTCCTACCAGGTCCCGTATATTGTTGAGCCCATATTTAATCATCGTGGGCCTCTCTAAGGATAGCCCCCAAGCGATGACATTCACATCCTCTGGCAGACCCATCGGTAATAACATTTCCGGTCTGAAGACACCCGAGTTGCCAATTTCGATCCATTTTCCAAGACCTGTAAAAAATAATTAAGATGTAAAAGACGTCATTACTTAGTTTTAACTATGGATGACATTTAGAATCAACATGCAATGCCGGCACGCACACTAGTGCAATAACAACTAAAAAGGTACCCAATAGTTACAGATGAGTATCTTATATTTTAATATACAAGTCTTTTATGCAGTTAGTATGTCATTTTTGTGAGTGAATTTCTCACCTGTATGAAATGCAAAGATCTCCATACTAGGCTCAGTATATGGATTGTATGCCGGTTTGAACTGTAATGTATCAAAACCCAAGCGTTTGAAGAAAGTGTCCAGCACGCTGATGAGATCCGCGAGGCCCAACCCCCGGTCGGCTATCACGCCTTCCACTTGATGGAATTCGGCCAAATGAGTAGCGTCGAGTGTTTCGTTACGGAATACCTTTAAGTTAGAAGTATATTTAAAGAATGGTGACAGTCCACACTGACCTATCTGATTCCAAGTAATAAAATTAAATGTCTTAAGGGTACCGGACAGCTGATAAGCATACAATAATATACACACTATATAATACTTAAATAGATGTTTTCTTTCAAACATTTGTCCTGGGTGGGAAGCAAAGCCACAATCTCATTTTTGGCAGTTAGGATATCTAACCCCTAGACCAAAAAGCCAGTCAAAGAACTGTCTAATAAACAGTGAGTTATTGCATCATTTGCAAACAATGAAATATGGACGTATTGGACAATAGAAGTAAATAAAACAATGAAATATCATGCCTTGTCGATGCTAAAGTATTTCTGTGGAGTGAACTGGTCCTCTTGTGCCACCTTGTACAGCATACGAGCACTGACAGCGGTCGTGTGCGTGCGGAGCAGGTTCTTCTGTGCCTCTTCTATCTTCCATTCATATCTGTAACCCTGACAAATGACGTCCAGTAACTGTTACCTAATTAACAAATCACTGGAGAACCGGTGATTATAAAGAAACGGCTCAAGGTGTAAAGTACTTTAGAAAAAGGTACCAAGCATAGTGTGTAAATGTTATCTAAAGAAATAGAATCTTCGTTAACTTTGAATCCATGTCAATATTGTTCAAAGTGAATGAAATTAAGTCCACCCTTTGTACAGTCTATTACATTTAGGTGGTACAAACAAAGTGTTAAGAAATAAATTTATAAATGTCTCCATCCAACCTGTGATCCATAGCCTCCTTCGCTGTGAACTTTCTTGACCCTCTCTAAGTAGTCCATTGGGAATTGTGTGGAATTAGCCGGACTTGTCATGAAGAAAGTGTCATGGGCGTCCCTCGCTGGGTGCTGCTGGGGTTGGAACAGCGCATCAAAGTTCCAGAATGAACTCTCAATGTACCGGTCAGTCGGCATTTCTGTGAAACCCATCTCTAGAAATATCTCCCTGAATTCTGATCGCACTTTGAGTAGAGGATGGAGGTGTCCACATTCTGGTGGTTGACCTGTAATGCATTATTTTAATTAAAATGGAGATCATGAATACAATTTACACTCATACAAACATTTGTGAGCCTAGCATATTTTTTGTTCTTTTCTAGATATAACAGAAATGTATAATTAAATGTGTTTCTTAAACGTAACCGGTGAAATGTGGGGGTGTACTACACTCCTCTGCCTACCCCTTAAGGGATTACAGGTGTGATGTTACGTAAAATATTTAAGAAATACATAGTATGAATATATTGTCAGTTGTCTAGTTACCATATAGGAGTTGCCTATTACAAATCTAAAGGGCCTCAATCCTTCGTATTATGAGAGGAGACAGCGTCCAGCAGTGAAATAATAAAAAGGCTGTATGAAGGATGTGACATCAGCCCGCTTGCCTGCCAATCAAAGCCCAGCTGCCTTACTAGCTATCCCCATCGCCATGACAAGAGGCGTATATAAAAGCTAGCCCGCCAGTCAGTTTTTGCATGTTCAATTGTGATTAAAATATAGTCGAAACTCTGTCTGTTTTATTTTTCCCACTGTTACATGTGGACAAAAAATAAACAAATATGCAAATTACCTAAAGCATCAAAGTTATATGGTTTGAACTGCAGCTGTCTCCAAGAGCCAGTGAGCAGCATCTCACTAGTTAGGTCAGTCTCCAATTTCTTGATGGACGTAGCAAACTGCGGCCCTTTTGTTAACAGGAAACTTGTAACTGTTATCTCTTGAAGAAGCTTGCGTTTTTTGTAATCATTCCTCACATTAACCGGGATATTATCTATGCCTTTTTTTATTTCATTCAAGTGGTCCTGCACAGTGTCTGTGATGGAGTTAACTTTTCTTTTCACTAGAGCCCCTCCACCTGATTTGTCTATGAATATCCATCCAGAGGACATAGCTTTGCTGAAACCTACTTTTGCATTTGGCACTATCTGAAAGTAATGCAATTATTTTAGATATGTACAGCTAATTCAGCTGTCTCCTACCCTATAGGAGTGTTAAGAGCTGATCTAGTAATACAGTTTAATCTTTAATACTTAGCTTATCAATTTCGTAGCCTTTTTTTCTATAATAGACATTATATAGTGTACCTCCAAACAGTCGTATCCATTAATTGAAAATGATCTAAGAATCAGTGTGATACATGATAAGAAACTTAGTTAAAGTTAATAGTAGAGCTATTACCTTCATCACTTCGGCTTGTGGAATTCCTTCTTCAGGAATACTTTTATAGAGCACGGCCTCGTGACTACCTTTCTCTGCTACCAGTTTTCCCTCCTCTGTCAGCTTCCATTTATTTTTCTTTACCGCCTCTGACACCACCATTTCAAGCGCTTCGATACTTTTAACGGCTCCAACAATTGTTTGATGATCCTCACCAAATTCAGTTGCCAATTTTATAGTATCTACATTGTCACAGGCTTCTAAATAGTGTAAAATTCTTTCGTTTAGCTCCATTTTTATTTGTTAATTCTGAATTGTTTAGGTTAACTTGCTGTAAGTAGGTGTCGTGATGGCATATGGCATTTGGTGGCTGACAAAAATATTGACGTATCAGTGACAGTGTCAAATAGTTTATTGTACATTTCAGTTAACGAAACGTTTTTAATCAAAACTTTGGAAAAGTTCATCAAAATAATATTTTAAATTGAATCATTTGCACAATTCATAAGAATTTTATTTGGTACACATAATTAAATTCATTAAATAGAAAGGGGCTCTAAATTGTCCATGTTATTCGCCTATATAAAAGTTCATTTAATTCAGTTCTCATCTTTGGTATTATTTAAAAATGGAACGGGATTGTTCAAACGAAGGTTAAAGTAATTAATCTTCTATAATTATAAAAATAAGTCGGGTTTTCCTTCCTGACACTATAACTCCAGAACGCACGAACCAATTTCCACGGTTTTGCATTCGTCGGAAAGGTCCCGGGCTCCGTGAGGTTTATAGCAAAGAAAATTCAGGAAAAAATTCAAGAGAAAAGCAGGAAAACAGAGAAAATATTTTTTCACATACTACAACGATACATACTGCTTTCCTGTCAAACAATATGATGTACAATACGGACCATTAAATCTTCTATATTTTTTTTTATATATATATATATATAGGAGATTTCCACGTATATACTCACTAATCACGATATCTC
>DWDX01000474.1:0-26500 GCA_018245675.1 Agara michaeli
CCAACCCGGGATTTGAACCCAGGACCTCCCGATCGGCAGTCGCGCTAGCAACCGCCCGACCAACGAGGCAGTCGAAATTACAACAATGATTAATTAATAAATGAAAATAATTTGCTGACCGTACATCGCGTTTATGTTAAGAGCAAACTGAGTATTTACGGAGAATCCAGACGGTAGGATCAACAGTCTTACAATGTTTTATGAGGTAGAAAATTTGAACTCTATCCTATACTTTGCTCTATGTTAATAAAACTTATTTATTACTTACGTAAAACTAAAGGATTTGAACACTTGAAATTCGAAAAGACAAAAGTTTCCGTGAGCGTAAAAGTCAACAGAACTATAGAATAGAATGTTCTGTAATGTGTAGTTAATGATTCATCTAGAACGTTGTCTATCAGTAAACCTTTAGACATATGTGGTAATAGACAGGGCTCATCTGCTGAAGGTGGGATAGCCGGTGGAGCAAACTGATCTTAGGGCAGAGACCGCATTAAACCAAATATTATTAGATGACGCAACGATTGGTGCAAATAAGCTGGAATACATTGGTAGAAGAGAGCCTAAGACCGAACCTAGTGGTGCACCTAGAAAAAAATCTACGGTAATGAGCCTAACTTATTAATTTAGAAGCTTTTACATAGACATAAACTAATGTATAATACAAATCACGTGGCTAGTTTTGTGATTGTTTATTTGCCTTAATAAAAATTATAGACAGAAGATAAAATCAAAAAAGAAGTACACGGCCACTCGTTACACTATTAATAGTCATTTACCTTTGCGGTGCCACTGAACAAACACAAGAAAAACTCCCAACTTAAACAGAACTCATATACAAAGTAGAATCGCGGTGTCTGCACTTAAATGTTTGTTCGCAGCGTTAATCTGCTCCGGCGTCTGCAATAATGACAATGCAAATTGCGCTGCCACTGCTCGCCTTCTTTACATCCACAAGTTCGTTCATGGCCGCAAGTGGAAGTTTAATGGGAACACTTGAAAGAATTGGTTATTGCCACGGAGTTTTCTGCTTTTGCCGAATGAAGCTTCTTTCTTTGTTATCACATTGTCATCATTGAGTTTGGATTCTGGTGCAGAATGAGAGATACTCATTAATGAATCGTTTTCAGAATTTCCTTCTTCATCTATGTTACTTAATAGATACAATGCAGACAGCTTTTGCTTTTACTTGATAATGCAAAAAAACAACGATTTCCATGTACGTATGTGTCTTATACTTTGAATTTGGCACCGGTTATTATTGTTTGACCGCTGTCTACAAGAACTACGTTATGACGGTAATAAAAGTGACAATATGACTACCAAATTTAATTAATTATGTGAATGTAAATGACGAGTTGCTGTGCGAATCAACATTGTAAGGTCGTGTAATAAAATAGTCTGCATCTATTAGACATTCTCTCTTTATAAAGAAGAAACATAATTCATTGGAAACGTGGACAAGCTTTACACAATTTATTACCGTACCTAGAATAATATAAACAAAATAATTTATGTTACAAAATAAAATCTATAAAGACGAGGGACCAGAGGTGGATGCACCCATAAACGTAAGTTCAGACGGACTCTATTATATTTTTACATAGACATAAATTGAATGTAAAGAGTACAGTACCACTACCTCCTCAAAGTCAATAGCTTTTTGATTCAAATCAAACATTTGAGTTAAATCTCTTCAACTCTCGTACTCTCGTAAAGATGGTCATAAGAATATAGATTTGTCTGACTGTTGAAATCACTGGACAAGAATCTGCATTATATTGCTCAAATAAAATTTTAGTAGTTCAGTCAGTCTACGGTCAGTACAAAGTTAGTGCAGCTTTTATGAAATTATTACTTATTTTACTGGACGTTTCAAAGGATAACAATGTGTATATCGCTCTTTCAATAACTTTATTGAATGTTTACAAAGTTTAGCTGTTGCGGATATTGGTGTGTTAAAAGATTTAACGTCGTATTTCATATTACATTGAAGGATATCCATATTTTTCTACGAAATTGAAATGTACGATACCTCTTTAGATTCTTAAAATAACTTGATCCAAGATCCGATTTTCATTTACGACATTTACGGCGTATATGGAATATGTTCTGTGACAAACTCCGATACATTTGCTACTCTACTTCACTTGAAACCAATTGTATAAGATTTCGTATGTACCTAAGCCTCGCTGATGCATATATTTCCGGTGTACTAGATTATTATAAAACAAACATTCATTAATAATCCTGCGTGCATTCAATACGTCAAAAACAATGGTTTCTGGAGCTTAAGTATATTCAATATTCGTGCTTTTATCATTAACAATTCTAAGGTCATCACTCGTGCAAGTCAAGTTCCAGGGTTCGATCTACGCACCGATACAGGATTCAATAAATACTGCGTGGTGGGGCATAAAAAAATCACCTATTGCCAGTCCGCACACATCGACAAGTTACGTGACGTGATTACTAAGCGCACACATAGACACGTACGTAATTTTGATATTCTGCCTACGTGGGTTGAACCTCTCGGAATAAATTTACAATAGTCTTTTAATCGGCTCTTTGCATTTCATTGGCTTCGTGACTGTTTGTTTTATTTTTCCTTATTAGTTTTTTTGTTCGTGCACCCAAATATGGTGGCCTATCGTTTGTTATCATTCATCATAACGCCGTAAATTTTTATTGGTATATTTTATATAAAGGAAAATGTACTTTGACGTCATCTAGTCAAACTGTTCTAGTATTTATATTTTAGATTAATATTAAATGTTATTTAGGTTTAACCTACAAGGCATTAAAGGTAACGGCTGTTTACTGCAATTTATAAATTTGTTGCACATTTCAAGATTTGCGTTTGACTTTTTCTCTAACTAGAAACTTGTTTGTCGTTACCGCTACACCATTAATATTTCTCTTTATAGAAGTGGTAACATTTATATCCGTCATCAATTCTCTTTTTATATCAAAAGGATAATAAGCAGTGCATTCATATTATTTCCTTTACCACATTAATTTTCATTTACCTGTTTTTCTATATTATTCTATTTTACCTCGTTTAATTATTTACCGTCAGCCACATTTGGAT
Source organism: Agara michaeli (assembly GCA_018245675.1). Lineage (NCBI taxonomy): Eukaryota > Metazoa > Arthropoda > Insecta > Lepidoptera > Hesperiidae > Agara > Agara michaeli. Next base: position 3,092 of record DWDX01000474.1, read on the forward strand.
TTAGTTTTTTAATTACGAGTATTTATAACAGTATTCTACGTGACGATTTGTATTAAGGCGTACTCGCTGGAGAATTTCAAACTATAATACTTATGTATGTTGTGTTGGGTTGTGTATTTAACATCATTTACAATTTAATCAACAATTAATTAATGTCGGTTACTCTATATTTAGACTTAATCTTACAATGTTCGATATCAACCGTTATCGTTATGGTATGATAGTTGGATATTAAGTCTTATATACCTAAAACGGTCACGGAAACTGTATTAAACACATGTTTTATCCCATTTTGTATTCCGAACGCAATTGACCTGTCTCTTACATCGCTACTCTATGACAACCTTCGAAGCTCGGCAAGTCGACCGCCCGACTCGAATACATTATAATACAGGAAATCACAAGCCAGTCTAGTATTCAATTTATCTTACAAAAATCATAAATTCACTGTAATGATATTTTGAATCTTCAATATTATGATTATTATTATTTGTTTTTTGATTATAAACCCGTTTCTTCCGATACCTATTTGAAGTTCGTGGTAAAAGTTAATACATTTTTCGTGGAAAAACTTGATAAATGTTAATGGCTATAAAAGCGAATAAGGCTTATTAAGGCTAATGACAAAATTTAAAGTCAAAGTTCACAACGATTTCAAAATAGATAAATTCATGCCAATGTTTACAAAAAACTAAAGTACGTAAATACAAGTTGAGATCTTAGAGATGTATATTTATATCCAAATTAGGTTTTGTACACGAAAACGAAGAAAAAGATTGGCTTCCATTTGACCTCCAGACCCGTACCTTAAGTAATTGTAATGGAATTGAGATCTCGGCTTGATTTAATGTAAGCAATCACTGAGCAATCGTTGAATTCGTTGACCTTAAAGCTAATCAAATAAATGAAATAACTCTTCGGTGTCAGAAACATACCCCTGATTTACTAGTTTGTCTTCTAAATGATAATAAATTAAGAAGAATGCTATCGTTAGAAAAACTTGCCACTATAGAACGAGGTGTAGTTTAATTGTCGATGTCGTGTTATTTTCATTGCATTGATTTTTAAAAACACTCAATTTTTTTTGTATTTCATCGCTGTATCGCCAACCCGCCCTTAGTGATACATTAGTTACCCTGTTCAAATAATCCCGTCTATAAATTGAATTCATTCATCTGGTTCAGAATTAGTTGTTAGGCTACTTGTTATTTGCTGTCTTGGAATTGGATTAAATTTAGATTAAAGAGTAAATTGATATTTAGATTTGCTTGTTTGTTTTCGAAATTAGATTTTCACTGGTTTTAATTAGTTTCTATTCGGTTTGTTGTTAATAATTAATATTTTAGTAGAAATTTCTCAATGTTACATTTAATTTTTTGTTCGTGATGATATAAAGCTATGTTGCTTTTGTAATTCACAAAAGTGTCTGCAATGTTTCCATTCTGTGATTGTACTTTGTCTATTGAACATGTTTGTCTGTACTGCTCTTTATCTGTACCACGGCACTTTTCATTTTTAAAGCACGTTTAAAAATTACCAGATTGTTGTATCCAACTGTTACATTAAACTTTTTATCTTTTCTATAAACCGAATGATTTTCAACTCAATCTAGAGGGAAAGGCGCACGAATCCAGTCGCCGTCATAAAGTTTCACCTCAGACTAAGTGGTTAATAATCGATAATTGTAATGTTTCGTTCGATTCCTGTTCTGAACACGTTTCTAACTTGACCCACTAGCAAACTGGATTATGCACTCATTACCTGCACCACTAAGTGTTCATTTACTTATCCGTATATCTAGTGGATGCATGATACGATGTTATCATAATTGTGGAGAGCGATTGAATAGCATAAAAGGTTCTGTTTTTTTTTTCTCTAACAATTTTTTTCTCTTTTAATCTGCATACAACGTTATCAATTTCATCGTTTAACACTTAAGCCGATGTAGTGTTCCTACACTTAACACCTCTGTGTCTTCCATTTTTATAGTATCCGTAAGAGATAATATAATACAATATTATGTATCAACTTTTATATGGATAAAATTAAACCTTCTAAACGTAACCTCATTCTGTTTAATGATAATATTTGTACAGTAAATGTAACTATAGCCGCTGCTCTGTGACGCCACTCGTGTTAGTAATTGCATTGCATTGTAGATGACAACTATGTAGAACATCAAACTATCTAACAGTACGGTAACTCTGCAATCCCAAACAAACACCTCAAATCAAATATTAACGATTTCCGTAACAGAATGCAAATACATCACGACTACCGAGTCTAACCCTCTTATGTCCAGTACTGTAACTTAAAGATCATTAAGAATTTATGTCCCGCTTCAGTCATGCGGATTAAATGCGAGCAACTAAGAACATTCTGCTGCACAGAAATAATATTAGTGTAGTTTTTTATGACAATAAAGTTGCAAATTGTATGACACAATATAACACACTATTCATTATTGTACATCAAAGTCAAATATAAGTATTTACAGGTACAGCTTAAATTAGACATCGCTAATGAATAGTAATATGGTCTAATATACTGTATATCTGGTCAATGTAAATCCAGTAATCGAAAAATGGCTCAATATTGAGGGAGGACAGCAAGTTTCAGTAATTAGAAACAAATTTGCTATGTGACCCGTGATAAGTATTATTCCTAACCATTTATGTCCTTCCTCTATCTCTCATTGCACGATTTGATTTAAACGTGTTCTTTAGATTCGCGCCACATACAACTGTATTTGCTGTAGAATCAGTTACTGTTCCCTGTTTATCTTCTGGATTAGATCCAAAAAGCTACAAATTCGGTTCGTGCACTAACAAAGCGTTTTAAAAAAGTATTTGTATAGCTGTACGTGCAAAGTTTTTGAGCTGGGTGCTTTCGATATCTCAGTTTTTGCTTATTTTTAAAATTTTCGTGACGAATGGAATTATTTCATTTTTAATAGTCGAATATCGGTGGTGCTGCTTTTATCCATCGCAGCTGGAATCATTATACCACTGTTTTCTGTAATTGAGGAATTTTGCAATGATTGGCTATTGAGCTCGATGAATATGGTTTGATACGATTTTAAGACACCAGGAAGTCAGGAGGTCATGTTGTTAGATTATTTCCGTGTTATTTTGTTATGACAATCGTGCACTGTATAAACCCTCAGGTGATACGACAAAGATCAATAATGGTCTGACTATTAGATGTTTTCCTCTTTATAATAATATAAAATATATATACAGTCGTACATTTATACTGATTTTATAATAACATTATACTTTGCTAAATAAATATTGAACGGGCACAAAAAATTAGATCGACTAAGGTCCTTCATTTCACCTTCCACGACCAGCATTCGACCATTATTTGTAAGTTGACGTAAAGCAAAAAATTGTACAAGAGTGATTACCTCTCGCGAACGTGATTAGATTGAGGGTACCGTTAGCAGAATACGAAAAAAATAAGAATACACGTTTATTTTTCGATTTCCATTTATCCAAGTTATTTTAATGAGTATAAAAAAAATTAAATTCATAATTCAACACGGCAATAAGAATAACAAATAGTTTTGGGGTGTCTAATATACCATGAGAGTTTATTTCCAACCAAACAAGTTATGGCACCCTTTGCGTAATAACACAAAGCTGCCAAATAAAATGCTAACCCCCACCGCGAATCAAATTTAAACCCTCAGAAATAAATATTAATAGTAATAAATCTTCCCAGCTTCACGTGTCAATCTATTCACGACTTTCAGAGTACGAATTGTGTTACTAGAAACGACTATACATATAATAAGTCTCCTGTTCATAAACAGCTGGTAAAAATTGCAATGACAAGAACGACAAGGCAATGTACTCGCTCGACCGAACGCATTGCACAATTACACAATTGAAATTTACAGTTAAAGTGTTCTCTGTATCATATCTGCTGACCTTACGAAACGGGGATATCAAGTACAGACCGGTCAAAATTATAAGTATAATAGTTATAAATTTTTATGCCACTATTAAATATAGCCCGGAGCGTAAACTTGACCTTGTATGTTTATCTCGACGATCGTAACCACAAAACTGGCCTATGATATCTATTATACGAGTTGTTACTTCGTAACTAGTATATAATGTAACTTTGGTAATCACTATTGTACGCGATGTTGCAACCACGATAGTGTCTCTGTGAGGTGAATTTAGTTCGAAGCTACACAAATTGGACTTAATGTTTTTATTTACAAATTTTTATTCCTTCTCTACTTACATATTATTTTTAATGTCCATCTCTTTAAAGTTAAATTAAATTGAACAAGAATTTTATAACAAAGATGGTTTAAATTGATCCTCTATTAACTTCTTATTTTGTCGGGTTATGTTATATCGTGATTATCGAATCTATCGAAACCACGTTAGCATTAGCCTCTGGGATTGAACGATCTGACATGCTCATTATGTACAGATATGATCGTATGACGTTATATGACCGTTTATTATCGGGTGTTTCAGGTACAGTAGTTCAAGTTATAAACTGGCAAGTTAAATTGAAATCTCATAATACTCAAATTAGTTTCTATAACAACAGTAATTGCGAAATCCATCGCTACAAGATCTGCCCCATTGAGTATAAAGGATTGCTATACAAATGAATGTTGTTAATCGCTAAACAAATAATGCAACCACTCCAACTATTACATGGAAGGATTTCAGAAAAAAAACAACAACCAGATGAAATAACGACAAACATCAAATGATTACTCCAGATCATATGGCTTCGAAATCCTAGGCTCTTAAACAAGAAAATAGCCTAACAACAGTAAAACTCGCAACATTACCATCGACAGAAAGAAATTAACATGATACCAATCTGCTGCCAATACGAACGGTTCAAGGGTGTCAAAGTTCGAGAGAAATTCGAGTTGCAAGATGAATAGGCACAACTGACCCCAAATTCAAATCGACAATGTAACAACACTATCGGCAGAATTTATCGCACGCACACGCTCATGGAAGCAACGCGTGTTATACTGACTTGTGCCAATGCGAACCGGTAAATGACAAGCGAACGAGGAAGGATCCTCCCGCCGGGGAAATAATTTATTCTAATAGTTTGAATAATAGAAATGTATATAGAATTAGCCGGCTGACAGATTGTTGACATACCATTCGTATCTCAAAGCGAGAACCGTCTGTTCGACTTAGGGAAGCCATTTGTCATAGGGATATCTGATGGCATTGTTTGTTCGAAATGCGATTATGTTTATGTATGAAATATCTTCCAGTGTCAATGTCATGTTGCAATGTTATTTCCTCGCTCGCCACTGGCAACTGGAAGTGAGGCGTGTCCCTTAAACAGTCACGAGTCAGGAGGCCTTTTCTAAAGATATGTCAATTTGACCCCTTTTCGCCATAATCGTCTATTCATGTGAGCACATGACGCGAATGCCAACTAGCTCTACATCATGGATGCAGATTATCTATGCACGTTCATAACACGATGGGAATATGTATTGGTGGTTTCGTTGTTTTCTTGATGTGGTAGTACGAAAAAGGGAAGTTGAGTTTAGAATGTATGCGATAGTTTTCTTAATGCAAGCAAGTGAAAGGTTTGATATAGGGGTTTAACCAAAACCAGCCACAGTGGATTATGGACTCCATAGTTTAACAATGTTGCTAAAATCGTTATAAATCCATGCGTACCTGTTTAGATTTCTTTGAAAAATCGAGCGATCAACGCAAAAATTAATAAGTATATAAATGATAATACATAACAAGCATCTGCAGAAGTTCTACTTGGTACATAAGAAACTGAAATATATTTTTGACTTAATTCGTCAATTTTATCTTCACCAAATTTAGGAATATCGCTTATGAATCTGCCAATTCTGTCAATGCTGTTTTTATACATAGTTATTGTACTTTTCGCTAATAATATGTCAGACACTATCGACATATTATATGCACGTATCAAGCGAACCAAATGAAATTAAAAAATGTTTCTCTGTTAAAATTCGAACATATTCAAGATCATACAAAAAAAATTTGCTTTTCCTAATGCCATAATAAATTTAACACACACTTCCTTATAATAATCGTCCCCTTTGTGTAATAGGATTTATAAGAAAAATCACCTAACGATGTCAAATTATTGCTTAATGTTTGATCAATACTAGTGACTGAAGGTGCTAAAGTGAAAAACAAAGCATATATAAACACAGCGAACCTGAGCCAAACACAGTCACTTTTAAATGTATGTCGGTCCCCATTTATGTGTTAACCAATTTGGTGCTGCCATATATAGCTACGGATTATTATTGTTTCATTGTACGAACGGCAACAAATTTGAGGCATCCATCAATTTTATGTATGCCATTTTACGTTTCATTACGCTGATATAAAATCCAAAATGGCGTGTATATTTTTTACGCCGCAAACGGCGTGGGGCAACTGCGTACGTTTGTGTTACTAACGCGATAATGTATGAGCGATAATTTATTACAAGTAACGCCGTCTGCGGTTGAAACTTTTTATGGGTATGAAGTAGCAAGCGAGCATTCAGACTGACTGGCATTAGTGGACATCGACTGGTCACCGCTCTTAGATTCAGTACATTTAAAAGAAATGCCCTTCGAAATGGAACTTCGGCTACAATTTGATGCTTACGAGTTAGGTTGGAAGTTGTGTCTCTAGTAGATCAAATAGAATTCAAATATGAAGCTTACGGTGCATGTATACATTGTTAATGCTCTATAAACAATCTCAGGTTGAATTCGCTTAGTGAATTTGCATAGACGGTGAGGGCCTTGTGCAGTAACGACCCTGAAACTCTACTCCTTTAGATTATCATTAAACACATTGAACTCGAAGGAGCGTGGCACAAAAAAAAAAACAAGTTGGCAATCAAAACGTCGGATACTTTAAACCAAATTAGGAATCAGCGCGGTTGATAATAAATTATTTATAAATACGGATTTGCATTACACGTCCATTTTGACGAGAGCTAATCATGTGAAAAACTTAATAGCTCTCATTACTTATTCATATAGTACGCCTACACTTTTATTGCTAATATGCTTGCAAACATAAGGAAGATAAACAATATTTGCATCTAAGATGTAGATTATTATAATTGAAATGTTAAATGTATGCAAATCCTAATTTAATCAATTGAAAGTAATAGTATATTTACAATCAGTCGTATTTGTTTTATTATGATACTAGGACAATTGTGGTCTAAGCCGGTTCAGTTGAGCCAATTCGAAATCGATATACAGGAAACTTTTAAAATTTAAATGATATTGTAACTTAGATCTAACACCTCAAACTCCTTTTTCTCTACCATTAACTGTCTATCTCCGGTTTAACATTAGAATTGGGGTAACGGGCTTTCTCAAAACTGTTAGGATGAAACTGAATTATGATAGCCGTAAACTGAGCTCAGGATGTGTCTTGAAAGATCCCTATCTCCACTAATCGACTGATATCGACTAATGACGATATTATGTTGTTTCTATAAAATATTTACAAGGATAGAAATTAGACTAGTAATGATGCAGGTTCCTCGATTTTCGTGATTACGATCTGGAAAAAAAATTTAATATCTCGACCACAGAAACCTTATGGCAGCGATCGTTGCTGCCTCACGAATTAAAACTTACGCTATAGCATAATACTCGTTAGACAATTTCGTTTAAACGGTTGCTTCACATGTTCTGGTAAGAACTAGGAATTCAATCAGCATCCGTTATTGAAAATGAACCTCCGTAGAATTTCAATGTACGCCGAACCGTCTAAAGATTTATTGCTAAAACCCAATAAAAAATGCCTTTGAACGCGAGAGCGTACGTGATGTTACATATAACAGTGTTATAAGCCTTGGCCTATATGTTTCGCTTTGTGATTTCAAAGGTGAAGACTTAAGTTTTGATAATAAAACTGAAATAAGTAATTCTTCTATTTTAGTATCAACTGGCCTAGACTATGTACATGGAACGTTATCCGAATAACGTGTTGATAATAATAATAATTATGGGTTAAGTCGATTTTCTATCGATGTTAAATGAATAGAGGCATTTGAATATGATAATAAATATACGCAGGATACGTTTCGCAATAAGGGAAATGATACTTCCTGCCAATTAATGTGAAATTAATTTTATTTATTGCCGTTCGGCGATTTACTTGTATACGTTTAACCTATATTCGCAATTTCACATATCGTTATAACATGCGAGAACATCATGTGGAAAATATAATATTTGCGCGTCTCGATTTTGAGCCTACAGAGAATTCAATTACAGAAAAACCAATATTACCACGTTCCTAACTTAACGTATTTTGCTCCCATATAATATGATATATTAATAGAAAAATTGCTCAAGAATATGAGAACGATATGTTATTTGATCGCCGACATGAAATGCCGAAGAGGCAATTTTAAAAAAGTCCATTTCAGTGAATAGAATATTAAATTTCTTAACAATGCCCACCGATGATTTGACGTATTGAATACTTGATTTAGTAATCCTGTGTTTCGAAATGATAGATAGATATTACGCCTACATTGTATCGAGCCATGTTATTGGTACAACCGCAGACGAATAACGAATTGTAAGCCACAGGAGCAAATATTAAGTCACTATTGCTGAAAGTCTCACTGAAGATTGAAGCAACGGCTGAAACTGCACGTTACTTTATTGTAAACATGAATAAGTTCTAATTTTGTACTCTTTGTCTAATTTTCTTTGAGTCGCACGTTAACTTATGGATCCTAAACGAAATCAATATCATCGCCTATCGTCAGTCCGACCTCGGTGGGGAAATAAAGGTAGCCATTAATTGCGTCATTTTGTATTCAAATCATTTCAGATGTCAGTATTGACAATGAGAATATTTTTGTTAGGCACTGTACTGTTACTTTGAGAATAGGTGTTACCGTGGCCTTCTCTGCCAATATTATAATAAAAGCGTAACAATTGAAATGGCGCCTTACTATGGCATACATACGTATATAATTGGCAGTATCTATACTATAAAAAATAATAATCTTCGTCACAAAGTCCATGATTGCTTTTGTGATTGATTAAAACTGGCCTTCGAGGTAGTCCCAACGAATTGCAACGATATGTCCGACTTGAAGTACATTATTTTGCAAAACATTGAAGCAATACGTCGATGTACTGCGCACTTCGCCATCCTTGACTTATAAGTAATTTGTATTCTCTTCCTTGTGTGCCGATATCTCACAGTATTTTCTATAGGAGTACCAACAACATACTACATTATACAATCATTTCGTTTTTTATGGCGAGCATTTATGTGTCTTTTTATCAAGTACCTTATATTATTTATTAGTATTATTTGAAACGTTAAACATCCGCCTGCAGGTAAACATGCAGTTTTAACACAAAGATATTTTACAGATTGATCCATTCATATGTTTAATAGTTTACTTATTTCCTTTATGGGGTAAAACGTTTTAAAACACCCGATTATCGTAAAAGGATAAGCGTGTGATTTATTTAAAAACGCAAAACCAATAGCTAATTAAGACGTAAACATTACTCGACGGTTACATTCGCCGGTTACGATATATGTAATAAGAAAAACGAAAAAAAATTGACACAGACATAATTCCAACAAAGAATTGAAATCCAACTCAATAAAGCGCAAGATGTCGTCTGAAAAATTTCATTCTTTATTCTCAAACGGACCCGATCAAATTGCTTCAGTAATAAAGGTCTCCCAGTAAAAAGTACGGTCAAGCGCAACTCACAATTTCCGGGTTCCATCAGCGATGTTGAAGTTTTGAAATTCAAATCGCACATTAGGAAATTATTCGTGTTACTTCAATTAACTTGCTTCAATTATTCTTAATATACAGCGTTTATTTTTAAATAATTTGTAATTTTAAAATGCAGCTCGATTGTCTAATGATTAAACTATTTCGTTTTTACTTTGCTTACGTGTCCTTGTTAACACAAATGTTTTAACGAATCTAAACCCAACTGTTATACAATGTATTTGATTGAAATTTTCCACTTGAAAAGGTCCGACTGTCGGATGAATGAACTATATTTGGGTCTATTTAAGGGCGGAACCCTGAAAAGTTTCATTTTGACTATTGTAACTCATTATCGGCAAACACAAAAGACCTCATCTGGTGAAACCCCCTCACAATGGGCTCGGGCCTAATCGCCGTCGCCTTTGTTCGTCTCAAAAGGACTGCAATTGTCAACATCTTCATTAATATTTTCAATGAGATCGCTCAATATGCTAACACTCAACTTTTGTATGTACACGGACCGTCCCTATCCTAATACACCCTCGGTAAACGATACTGACGTGTTTACAACAACCATAGCATACAATTATCCACTGCTGTGCATAGTCTTAAAGAAATTCAGAGCTCTAGATGTATCAAATTCGTCAAAGCAGATGTTTTTCAAAGTTGTTTGTTTTAAACATCCCGCTTCACTTCGATGTAGTTTTTTCTTGCTTCCAAGGCTCTTAATTCAAAGGACAATGCAAATGCGATACGCTAAAAGCATAACTTTTTATTGACACTGCTTTCCGTCTAGACACTTCAGTGCTGCGCCGAAATAAAAATAACTTTAAAACACTACAAAACTTTTAATATATTAACTGACCTCACTTGTTATGTAAGTTAGACCATTTGTATTCTAAATTGCAACTTGTAAGATCTCACAATATGATTAATGATAATATTTTTAATATGTATAATGTAACCAAAATTGTAATTTACTTAACAAGTTATGCGTGGTTATTTTCGTACGCATACTTGATATCAGCAGTATTTTCAAGGTATTATAAGTTTTTCTAACATCGATCAACAAACCAGATGACGTCCATAAATTCTCTTGATTAGTTGGTATAAAAATATGATCATATTCATGCGAAATTAATTACTGGATATAAATAACATTTGATGTAGGCCTCACAAACGCGGCAAAATTATGTTTGTCTAAATCGGTTGAATAACCAGTCCCCATGTAGGCTAGCGTAACTTCCTCGAAGGAAGTTGCAGTAAATCATCTTTGCGAAACCGGTTACATGCGGGCTGATCGCGCCTTCAAGGCTCCGTGCCCGGAGATAGCTTTATTTTATTTGACCAAGTTTAGAAATACATTAGCGTGTTATAATCGTAAATATTCTGATATCCGTACCCTGATATGTGCTGATGATTAATTATATGATTTTGTTTACGCAGCGTAGTTTCATCGACAAATTTTATATTGATTCGTCAATTATGGTAATTGAGAATTTTAAATTCTTGTGAAATTTTCCACGAAAATACTGTTCGAAGTAAAATTAACAGTATCTTTTAAACCTAACGCAAACTAGTGAAATGCTGTATTTGTTTATCTGCTACATATAATAACATGACATAAATGAAGAAACAATAATAATCAGTTCTCTTGAGATACAACCCTAACCTTAACAGTGGCCTTACTGGCGAAAACTCCGGAATCGTAGTTTTATGAACACGGAAACTCAATACTTTGTACAATACAGTCAATTATATATTGACGTGTCGTACAATGAACGAGTCAACGACATACGATTAACGATGTTGTTCGTCTTAAATATAAAAGGTGCCTTGTCGGCTTAGTATTTTTCATAATTTCCCGTACAGCTCTTCGCAATACTAATTTACTTATTATCGTATTCAATTGTAGAAACAATTCTATTTATACTTACTTTCTATAGATGTGTAGATAGATATATCACTTCATGTTTTTGTTGATGTTCATTTAATATTCAGTAATTTTACGATTTGAACATCATCAGTAAAACAATAACCTTAATGTCTGCTGCCATTTCGATACGTAAACAAATAATTAGCTTCGCAAAGGTTGGAACGTGATCGTAATTTAACTCACTTTATGGACTGAGAAAGAAAATGGCTGTTGAGATTGAATCATGGAACATTGCCATCGCACCAGCAACTTGTTTCTGTGAATATAAAATTTATACAAATCGTTATCTACTTCATCTCGTTTTAATGAGCTATTTACATGTCGAAAAGTTGTTTATGGAGATAAGAAAATTGATTTTTATGTTTCAACAGAAGAACAAAATTTAAATGATAACGTCCGTCCAATATTAATAAGATAAAATAAATGATATCGTTAATTATGTCAATGTAATATATTTTAAATGGAGATCGTAAAGTGAATTGGGGTTTCGAATTAAATTTACGCCTAACGGTGTTCCTGCACTTGACGCTCATAATACTAAAGGCCATGTAGCTGTTTGATGTATGTGTTTACTAACAAGTACATTTCTGGTGGATAAAAAAAATGATCGTGAACACAAATTGGTCCAAAAGGCAACCGCGTCACAGTTAGCCAAGATCCGTTCGACTGATACATGAGGTTCAGGAAATGAACTGGACGCCCTTGCTCCGCGGCATAGACAAACGCGCGTGTGACATGTATGGACGATCCAAATAGAAGGTTGTACTGCCTTATACGGCTCTGACGTCACGCGCATGTGTTCCTTGTTGGGGCGTTTGAACTATGAACCGGTTCAGATATCTTAGTTTGTGTTCTATCGTGCTTTACAAGTTTTATTCGTAACGTTTACTTCTGCTTTCCTACGTCGAGTATTAACTTGGTTTGTCGAGTTTCATAGGGTACATTACGTTTTCTTGTTTATCTATTTCCTTTATTTCTAATGATTTTATCTTTGTTGTCTATTATTTCCAGTACCTTGTCTTTTCTCACTATTTCACTTTAAACGTGTAAAGTGTTAGTAATACTCACATGTTTAAATGAAATAAAGTTTTATTTTCTCCCGGCACGCGTCGTATTTCCTCTAAAACTGTTCACCGTTTATGAAAGTAGTTTTCGTAAACATGAACGATCAAAAATAAAATCGCCTTATAAACTCAACACAGCATTAAACGATGTAACATTAAGGACGCTTAGCAAAAATAAATGGCTGCTCTTACTGGATCTTGCTTAGATTACAGGAACGCTCGATTAAGCAATTCTTCGCCGAGACATAGGATGATTATCGTTTTACCTGCAATTTCTTTTTAGAGGCAGTCTAGCGTGTCTTGGCAGAAAGCCTTTCTCAAATTGTTAATCTTGCTTTAGGAACTGTGATATTAGAACACTTTTAGGTATTGGTTTTGATTTCAAAATTGGAATCCATAAAAAATCCCAAGACCCGCGTCTGTGCTGCTCGTCTCATATCCCATACACAAGATATACCTAGATATGGATCCGTCTCATGGGACAGAATTAAAAATTTGCGTGGTATTATCATGTTAGTGACTTGACTAGTTTCGATAGCAATCGTTATAACTATTATCATTTAAGCAACTTTAGCTGTAATTATTACAAATTGTAACTACAATAATATTTCTTTGAATATGTCCTCGTAACATTTCCGGATTCCTATTCTTTTGATTCTCCAATTAACAATTTGTTGAAATACGTGTGTTAATTGGTCCGATAGCCGAAACATCAATTAACGTTATTCTCATCAAGGACTTGATCATTTAATTATATAACAATAAATTTTTTTCGGCATACAAAATTGATGCATAGAGAGATCTGCAAAAAATCTGGTGCAAAAAGTAAAAAAATGCATCCAAAAGTATGAATAATTATAACTGGCTGTATTATTATGTTGGAACCGGATTTAGCTAAAAAAAACAAGTTAAAATAAATTGGTATGTATAAAGAGCTCCGTATGATTTCTAGTTCGCAAATTAAATAAAAAATTGTATTTGATACTTACTGAAACATTTTGTTAATTCGTATGGTTCCGTTATACTTTATTTTTACTTTTTTTGTTCGACATAAATTAAAATTTATTAAATTGATCTATTAATTGGATAAATCTTTACAAATGTTATGGTTTCCATCTGTTCTTAAAATATGTAAGTTAATAATATTAATAACATCGATAACCTGAATAAGTTAAGGCTCTACAAAAAACCGCCTACCTACGTTCACCTTGAGTCGAGTGGGCGTACCGAACTTGATTTAGTTGCCATCTGACAAACCCTTTTTTTTCTCCTGAATATAAATAAGACTCGCGACAAAAAATATAAAGTCGAGATTTTTTCCCCTCGCTGTTACTGGCGAGACCGGAGTTTAGCGAAAGTAAGATTTAAATAATAAAGGAGATATTCGCTTATACTCCCCATAGTGGGACTTTGTTTTTACGTCTTCACCGGATTCGGAAGTAAAGTTTTCTCTAACGCAAATACGTATATTTATTCATCCCGAACGTAGAAACGAGGCTTATCTGCTTCCCTTTAATGTAAGGAAAATATAGATAACTCGCGCCCTTGGATCGGAACGTCCTCAACACTTCCTACATGATTTGATAATGACTTCCTGCGTCCTCAAACATCCTCGTTAGTCAATGTTTTATAACATTCGGTCGAGATGCGGAAGCGTTTACTACATTTGGAAAGAGCACTCGAGCCCCGGCTACTATCGGAACGTTGGAAATAGAATTAAAATTGGGTCACGCATAACACGAACCAAACGCGCAGAAACCGAATTATCAGCTCCATTACATATTCGAATTGCGTACGTGTTATAAAATTTTCCTGCATCGAACTATTAGAATAGATTACAATTTGACTTGTTTGTAATAATAATAATTCCTATGATAACAATATCATTAATAGTAAGGACGCAAACTTAATGGTGCAACGTCATGCATACTAATAACCTGTAGCCGGCTCTGCTGGAGCTCGGCAAATCGGACATGTCTGAAATAATAATCGCCGTCTCCACAATTAAACTGATAACACTGATTTTCTGCTCCCGACATAAGTTTGTTTTATTTTCGTGCACGATACTAATAACTAGTATTTACTTAGAAACAATAAATTGACATATGCTCTTTCTTTGCCCACAGACGAAAAAGAACAACCCAAACCACATCAAGAGACCCATGAATGCGTTCATGGTGTGGTCACAGATCGAGCGTAGGAAAATCTGCGAACAAACGCCCGACATGCACAACGCGGAGATATCCAAGAACCTGGGCCGCGTTTGGAAAACTTTGAACGACGAAGAAAGGCAACCCTTCATCGACGAAGCGGAAAGGCTTAGGCAGCTACATATGCGCGAGTATCCCGACTACAAGTACAGGCCGCGCAAAAAGACGGCCAAACCGACGCAACGATCCGGCGCCGTGACGAAGCAAAAGCGTAAGCAACGGGCCGATTCCAACAACAACAGGGGAATGTCTAGACGGCGATCGCGACCGGCAACGAACGTCCGGAGCGTGCCGATCGAAACGCCCGCCCCGCCAGCGCTCCCTGCGTCACCGGCCGGATCTCCTGACTCCCCGGAATCCGCTTGCTTCTATGACGATAGCACGCGGCGCGAACAAGCCGATTTAAGCGAGCTGTACTCCATCACGGACCTCCTGCCGCTGCCTGCGGACTGCGAAGTCGACCTCGATGCGCTCACGACTGACATGGAGTCGTTCGAGACGGCGTCTTCCTCGTCCGGATCGCATTTTGAGTTCTCATGCACGCCCGACGTATCGGACATGCTGAGCGAGATCGGTGTGGCGGGAGATTGGGTCGACCATACGTTTTCGTCGTACCTTACGTCGTCTTAGAGCGGTGCTCAAGTCGCCACGGCCCCTGGCCGGTACTACTGATCTCATTTTCGAGCCGCCACACGGGGGCTGACGACGCGGCGTCCGCTCGCCGCCCCGCCTAGAGAGTGCCTACATCCAAAATGACGTGTCGACATTTGGATTCAATGTACAAAGTTATTTAATAAGGTTCGAGGGTGAAATTTTTGATTTCGATATCGACCGGCCGCGAGGCCGTGTCGTTCTTCGGTTCTTTTAATTTCTCGTTTAGTTTAGAATGCGAACGCTCAGTCGAATGCGACGCTCCTGCGTCGTGGAAGCGCATCGGGTTTTATAACATAGGCTGTGAGTTGGTTCTCGTTTATTCGTGTTGCTTTCATTGAAAATATTTACTTTCGACACAATGTAATCGGGGTGATTTCCAAACGGCACGTCTCAGAAGCATCTCAGTAAATAATCCGTCTTACTCTCCGTCGCCTGTTTAGCAAGC
Organism: Agara michaeli; assembly: GCA_018245675.1. Taxonomy (NCBI): domain Eukaryota; kingdom Metazoa; phylum Arthropoda; class Insecta; order Lepidoptera; family Hesperiidae; genus Agara; species Agara michaeli. Next base: position 19,175 of record DWDX01000474.1, read on the forward strand.
CACGGTCCAGTCATGTCTCGCCGCACGCTCGCACCGCGTTGTCGCGTCCGTATATCCTGTACGTGTGTTTACTCGACTTGGCTTCTAAATAGTTAGTTTGCAAATTCTACGTCGCTCCTTTATTTAACTTTATTAATATTTGTACTGTTACGACTAGCGTCGTTTATGTTTACGTTCAGATGTGTTAGAAACATGTATCATTCGATTAATAGAAAAATAAGACTAGGTTATAGTCATGTTTGTCTTGCGTTCTATTTACTGTACGTAAGTTCACTTTATACTTTGATGCACACATAGTTGATAGTTCGACATTTATAATTTTACTGTCGGAAGCTGATCGGTATGACATTGGAGGAATTTCGGAGTGCGGGAATTTCGAGTAGGTATTTTTGGATTAAGTCGGGCCCTTGCCGTGGTGGATTTCTCTTTTTGAGCCGCGGGCACAATTCGGCGATGCTGATTTTAACCATTTGTCGTTTTGCTCGTGGCTTTTTCCGGATTCGTCCGAGTGAAGCATGGTAAGGGATTTGTGTAGGTGTTTCGAGTTGAATACATTTTGCTATAATGTACGTTAGGTTGTTTAAGGTAAGATTATCTCCGTTCAATGGTAAAGTATGAAAAAAAAATTAATTGTAAAGATACGACGGCACCTCAGGATCGATGCGAAGGGACACTGTTCAACTTTCTCGTTACTTTCTTTACATCTTCACGCTTCATAATAAAGGTCTATAGAAAGATACATATCAATAAAGGGAATGTATTGAATCGCGGGACGGCGGTCATGGGGAATAATATTCATATGAACAATATACTGGTTCGGTTTCACGCAATGTTTTGCTGTTTCAAACTCTGTGATTTACTTTATGGATTTTCTAAATTGTAAGGTTCTAGTGGAGACTGATATCGCATAGATTAGTTTTAGCAGCGCTAGCTTCTCTAACTTTTTTAATTTTTAGAACTGGGCATACTTTTAATGAAAAACTATACTATCTATTTTTGATAATTTGCTTCACTGTGGAGGTCGGGATACCAATTTTAAAAATAGCAAAATTACGCAGATTTTCTTGTGTGATGAAACTTGAAATAGATTGAGTATTGCGCAATTATGGAATGTAAGAAAATTTCCATATTAGTACTGGCAAACATAAGGTTCTTGTAGTTCGTCCCGGTATCCATAGTAAGGCATGTGCTAAAGTTGTATAATAAATTTCGCAAAATCTGTCAATTCATTGAAAATGGTGTCAGTTAGTTTACGGGGTAATGTTTACACTGATGTTACCTCAGTCATCATAAGATATAATTATAAACCTTCTAAAATATACTGTTTCAAATAAAAAATCAATATTTGTAGATACCGTGTCCCTATAGTTCATAATATTAGGGGATCCGTTGTGCTCCAATAAATAAAAAGAAAATGCTTTACTTATACTATTATATTCTTATAAATATATTATGTAAAAACGACTTCGTGTTATACTTAGTGAGTGTCTATGAAATCCAATTATTTTTAAAGAAATGCATAAAAAACACGTTATCTATACATTATTGTACTGCGAATCTGTAAGTAATACTGTCTTGTGTGTTGTAGGATGATATTATATATATATACATATATTGATGGTAATATTATTAAAGTAAATTTGTGCCTAATAAATAACTTGAAATTCTTCATATGTCTATTTTAGCGATGCTCAAGATATCTTCGTAAGCGCGTAGTGGTTACTTAGATGCTGTTTAAAATTGAAAAGCTAAAATTTTGGTTTGATTCGGGTGCCAGATTTGCATTTTATATTGATTTCGCTTACTTCACAGTTGGGCATGTAATCAAAATATCAGTCATTGATGCCATTTGGGCCCTTATAAATATGATTGTTTTGATAAAAGCTTTATCAGCCTGTACAACTACATATATCATAAAATCATAACTCTTTCAAAACTTAATCACTTCCATCTATGATTCAAATTTTAATGCGTCAATTTTAACTGTGACCGTAATTGCTGTGTACACAGCTGTATGTGGCCGACAGATGGTATCATCAGCTGTTATAAAATCTCTAATATTAAATCTATCTGAAGTTTAACCTTTATTTTCGTCATTGGTTTCGATGTGAGCAATATTTTAAGTTTTACGATCGTATCTATTCAAACTTCGACAATAAAATGTCATGTATGCTTTCGCAAGCTTAAAGTCGAGAAACTTCTTCTGCGTGTTTCATTTAAATATTTAGCTTCTAACCACTCGGGTTTTGTTCCATGGCTTCGTACGTGTTAAATTGCGCTTTATCTGGAAACTTGGATTTATGGATTACAATATACCAAATAATGAGTCCAACGCTCAAATTAGAATTTAAATATCCTCTACTAGTAAAAATTAAACGACTGAAATCTATGCTTTCACTGATAGATTTAAACTTTAAACTGCTTTCATAACTTCCATCACTTCTTCATTAAAGTTAATACAATTAAATATTTTATTGGTAGTTGATGTATACTTTTTAAATTTACAGAATCCTCCTGGATGTAGATGGAGATATTCAAATGCTTTTATACAGTAGAGTTGTGTCAATGGTAGTGTCCGTTTTTGATCTTTGCAATTTTTATTGGTGGGGAGACTACGAATGACCCCGAGTATTTAAGCAACATCGAATTTAATGTTGTATATTGATATATTAGCGCTTCTTGTTGTGGTTTTTCAATAATTGGAATTATCAGGGTTTCGATGTTTCGTTTAAAATTTAGATTGTAAAAAGTCCCCGTTTTAAATTTTTTTTTGAATGTTATTCTAAGCCTTCCTCGGTGTAACCTGTCCCACAACGTTATGTGATCCTTTGCTTGTAAACATTTAGGCTTTCTTCCTTACTAGCCTTCGGTAGATGTGTTTTTACGAAACCCGTGAAAGTATTTTTAAATGTAAATAAGTATTGAAACTGTTTATATGAAAGAAGTCAAAATAAAGCGAACTGTGACAAACATTAGAGAGTATAATATGCGTCTGAAAGAAAATAAATATCATAGAGGACGTAGTTAGTTGTTGTAGGTTATTATGTATGTAATTAAAATAACTATATTACATATTATTAAAATAAAAATTGTTATGTACGATATTATATCAGGCTATTTTTCAAATTGAACATTTGATTCTTTATTTGGAACTGCTGTATGTGACAGGCGTGGAATCAAATTTTCAAAAAAATCCTCTTCCCGTTTTAGGTTATTGATTCTTTATATTTGTACGATCCTTATCGTATATGTTTTACTCATACACAGCTAAAGATCCTTGCGCTTCCTCAATTCCCGCTGACAGTTCGCTGATGCACGAATTCGACTTTGATTTTGAACACATACAACTTCGTGGAAGATCTAAATCGTATACTAAATATTCAAGGACGGCTCGTGTGTAAATTTCCATGGTCTTTCGTTCCTAATCATTGTTAATATTCAACGACATCACGTGTGTGATACATAATATCCGTATCCCACATCAGTGGGTAAAGTCGATCTTTTGCTTCGTGATGAGTAAAATTTATATTAAAACATATAACCATGTATACAGAATCAAGGACTTAATCAAATCTATCTGTGCTTACAATATGGCTTGTAATACAAGTAGATGAACGTGTTTCGACAAAGACATAGCAACTGGTAGGCTTAATATTTATATTATATATGTTATAATATACGTGTTAGACATTAAATGAATATGAGAGCGGTTCAATTGAAAATGAAAATAATATTAGTGATACATTCACAGTACTGAAAAGTTGATAATATTCTCGTTATGTTTTAAAAAGTGAAATTTTTGATCGTAATCTTTTATCTGTGTAATATATGTATCTATCAGTTGTTGATTTAATAGATAAGCGGTTCTATCGTAAGATATTTATACATAATTTCAAACTTCACAATTTCAAGACACAACGAATGTATTCCTTTGTATTGCCCGATCGTTAACACGGAACGTTAGGGACTGGGAAGAATAGTTCCATGAATCCTGCCACTTTGGGTTTTATAGAGACACTATTGCTTTATAAACCGAATCGTCGCTAATTATACAGTGTTCCACCTGTATAATTAGTTATCGACTAACTGTATAATCAACGTGTGTTGAGCTGCGCTGGAATCTATCTTCTCGTTCCAATTTTCCATTTTAACTGATGGTTGCTGTATCTTTTGCATTACATTTAATAAATAATTAATGTTAATTAAATGATATATAATTGGTGTCTATGAATAAACAGTATAACTAACCGTGTATTGTATATCGAAGTCAAACGTAGTTGATGCATATTGTAATATTTGTATCTGATTTGTTTGTTGACGTAGCCATCATTAATGATTTCTTTGTTGACGTAGCTATCATTAATGATTATTGGTATTATAAACATAATGGTAATGTTTAAACAAACGAAAATTCGCACAATATGAATCAATATGTAAAATAAGGATAATAATAATAAATATAGATAAGTTAGTAATTAATGAAGTTAAAGAAATATGTGTGATAGTTTTTATTTACGTTCCATTTTAATGTCATATTGGAATAGTTGTCCATTGTACCCTGCTGCTTGATATTTGTTTTATTTTATATAAAAAGCACCCATAAATATCTGGACCACCAGTGTTCACGAGCTTTTAATAAGCTATATTCAATATTGTATGCTTTTTTCGTGTATCTACCGTTGCTTTTAACTACGATTTGTTGATGTTTGAATTGTGGCGTTATTCCATTTGTTTTTTAAATGTGAACGAAAATTGATTTGAAGAAATTTGTGAGGAACGAAAATTATTGAAAAAAAAAAATGGTCCATTAAATCTATCTTGTAATGTTAAGTAAGAAAAAAAAGTAGCCGCATACGTATACCATGGACATTGTGTATGCTTACATTTCGTATTAAAGGAGTCCTAACATGCCAAACGTTTCCTACTTTCGAAGCTAAATTGTATGGCTTTAAGCGTTATAACGGGGCTGATGTCATCCTTTTATGATCGCCTCTCCCTTACCTTGTACCATTCGATATTGTAAATAACTTGTTTATACACAGGCCACGTTGTAAAGGATCATTTCCCATGCCGATGGCGTGTTCAGATCTCTAGTCTCTCGAAAGATTTTGGGCCGATGTAGTCTCATCTATCTAATCTCGTTCCAGCTACATCATCTACTTCAACATCCATAGTGGCCTTTGCATCATCGATACCTGATTTTTTTTTATTAGTGTTCTTTTTTTTTTTCAATTTATACCAAAAAATGATGAAGCTCTTAAACACCGTTACCGATGGATCTCTTAGCACTAAACAGTTACGGTTTTCGGCTAACCAAATAATGGCAGCGATCGCTGTTGCGGCTGTTTCGTGTCGCGGAGACGCGTTGTCCGAACGATTTTCGACTTCACGTGTTCTGTATTACTTACATCGTAACGATCATTTACATCGTCGTCGCGATACGAAACAGCTTTACCAATTGTATAATCGGTTCTAAAACTTGTACATATTAGACGATCAGTTGGTTTTAAGCGTAACGCAATGTTCTCTTGAACGAATGGAAAATTTACCCTGTATTGGGATTATTTTACTAAAACCTATTCTGGCAATAGCTTAAGGGTTTTATTTGTATTGATAAGTTATTGAAATCGAGGATAGTGGTTCTGATTAGTTTATCTTTCTCCTCGTCCGTTGTATAAATTATTGACTTGTATTTCGTAAGGACCCTACTATAAACTGCATATAATGTACGTAGTTTTTTAAACTGTTAAGTATGAATTAATAATACTGTAGTTACGGAGTTAAGACAGACGTGTACATTTTGTAACGTAATTTGTTTCAATAATGAATATATATTATTATATGGTAATAAATCATCCAGTTTTTAAAAAAAAAAACAGATTTTCATTCAACCCTGCCCTGTCATCCTTATAAACTAATGCGCCGTTAACACAAAGCTCACGAACACACATGCATACATACTTTATGACAACTCTAATTTGTAAGTCTTTAAATTGATTAAAAATGAATTATATCAAAGCATCGGGGAATCGAACCCGGCTCAGTAGTGTGAATAGCCAACAACTACACTAAAAATGCCTATCAGCCAGAAATGGAAGTGGCTTGAAAGTTGATATAACCAATACTAATCTGACCGATATTACGCGGAACATTCGTAATATATTATTTAATACTAAAGTTCCATACTACTCGATACTAAAGTTATTTTTATTACACCCAGACACGACAAACAATAGCGCTTATCACACAAATGTTAATCTTAGGAGGAAATCGAACCCACGACCTTCGTTTGAGTAATCAGCGTCTCTAACCACTTTACAATGCTCACATTGCTTGTACATTACTAAAATCTGAAATCATTGATTTGTTGATATATAACAATGTTTTAACGAGATTCTAATTTACTATTTTCATTCAAAACTACACGAGTGCCACTGAAGCGTGAAGGGGTATTGTTCGCAATCTATACGCGAACATAACGTACGATACTGTTTGCGGCATTTTAACTAACAAAAGACAGGTACTCAAACATGCTGCCAGTGTACCGGTAGCCACCCTTGTTAAGCCACCCTCACATATTTTCACGATCCGATGAAGCCACCGCGAATGCGTTGTGGAAAAAAAATCACATACAGGGGATTTGTGTTAAGGTTGAAAATTGTAATTCAAGGCGGTTTTTTTTAAGTGCAGTGACAGCCTATTGGTTTGAAATTCAGCCTCCCATTCCGGTGGGTCTGGGTTCGATCTAGGCACACACATCTGAATTGTAACATGCGTTTTATAACTAAAATTTAAATATCACTTGCTATAACGGTGAATGATAACATCGTGAGGAAACCTGCACACCTCAGATGTTATAGAGTATATAATATTTTCTTAGATGTGTGAAGTCTACCAATGCGCACATAGCCAGCGTGGTGGACTATGGCCTAAGCCCCTGGGGCTATAAGTAGAGAAAGGGTCCAAAACAATTTCTTTATATAATTTTTGAACGGCATATGAATTTTTATTGATCATTAAACGTTTGCAAGCGGTTCGTTCTGCAGCATGAAAGTCATCAGGTTAGTGGCAAAGCAATATGAAATGCAGAAACGTACAGCATGCAGCGGTTAACAAAAGAAATGGACGCACCACTCTTTATTAATACACAATTATCATTGTTTCTCCACGACTTGGCACTGGAGCAACTTGGTGGAGTAATCCTCAGTCTTCCCGCATTTACATGACAAATAGCGAGACGTACGAGATCTTTTTTTCCTAATTGACGTTTTGCTGTTGACCTTAGTGGCCTCTACAGCTTCACCCGGGCTTTTGTGGCGTGCCATA
>DWDX01000475.1:0-26494 GCA_018245675.1 Agara michaeli
CATTCGGGCCGTTGACCCCGTGAGAACTGCCCGGGTAAGGAGGAAGTCCTCAAGGCCCGAAGACCCCACGCGCGCCCTTAGCGACGTCCCGTGAGATGACAATGTAGCAGTAGTAAATAGAGCTTGTTTTATATATACTGATTTTCAATGTCAAGTGATCACAGACTGTTAATTTAAAAACGTTTATCAAAAATTAATTTATTTGGCTCCGTTTTCCGGAAGTTTTGAAATGAGAGAATGAGGCATAGTTTTAATGGTTTCACGTATTACACCGTTCACTATATATTTTATTTTTATTGAATAATTGGGGTATCTCAAGAATTTATATAGTCTTATTTTGTTTGATGTCACATTCAAGTCTTTTATTAGTCAGTTTACGTTACTTGATATTATAGGATACACATAAAATGCGGTTGGAACTTAAAGAAAACGAAATCATCTGGATGGGACGCAGTCCGTCAAAACCGGAGGGGTTCATGATTCCGACACATCTTAAGGTATGAATTAGAGAGCATAATAAACTGGTTTACCTCACTGATGTAAGACTTAACAAAAGAAATGTATACAAAATAACACGAATAGTCAGCCACTGGTACTTACTTTTAGGTATTGACAATAGAAGAAAAGCCGTTCGTGTATGCTAGACGCGTTGATGACGAAAGCGATTGCACCCCAGAAGAGATTCCGTGCCCCTATTATAATTCAAGTGATAATCTAGGTAATTCTCCTAGTCGTTAACTAAGGTTTACAGCTGTTCATAATTTAAACACGTCAAAGAATCAACGCAATTTTCGCTACTACGCTAAACATTTTTTCTTAATAATCACTAAGACTATTACTTTTTTAGGTCATTTGTGTTTCTAAATTTATTCATAATATTTTTCCCAGATCGTATATTCTGTTGCAAAGGATTCTGCATGGATTTGTTACGTTATTTATCTAAAGCGATCAATTTCACTTACTCGTTGGCGTTATCGCCCGATGGTCAATTTGGAAATTATATCATAAAGAACCTCTCTGCTCCAGGAGCAAAGAAAGAATGGACAGGGCTTATAGGTATGTACTCACTACATAGTATAAAACGAAGTCGCTTTCCGCTGTCCCTATGTCCCTATGTAGGCTTAGATCTTTAAAAGTACGCAACGTATTTTGATGCGTTTTCTTTAAATGGATAAAGTGATTCGAGAGGAAGGTTTATATGTATAATAACATTTGTATAATAATATATGTGCGGGACGAAGTCGCGGGTAAAAGCTAGTAAGCTAGATCATACAGCTATTAATGAGTAGAAATATATTTACCGGTAATTACTGCAGAAATTGATATCTGCAGGTGAACTTGTTTACGAGCGTGCAGATATGATCGTGGCTCCGCTTACCATAAATCCGGAAAGGGCTGAATTCATCGAGTTTAGCAAGCCCTTTAAATATCAGGGCATCACTATATTGGAGAAAAAGGTATTCGTTTAGTTTTAAAAACAAACAATGCCTAATTCCATTTTCGAATTGGAATGTAATAACTAATGAGAATTTCCTTTCACAGCCCTCACGATCTTCTACATTAGTGTCATTCTTGCAACCGTTTTCCAACACTTTATGGATCCTAGTAATGGTTTCCGTTCACGTGGTGGCGCTAGTTCTGTACCTGTTGGATCGATTTTCACCGTTTGGACGGTTTAAACTGGCTAACATTGACGGAACAGAGGAAGACGCTTTGAACCTTTCCAGTGCGATTTGGTTCGCTTGGGGGGTGCTTCTTAACAGTGGAATTGGTGAAGGTGGGTTCTGCATTTTGTGGTCTTTCTTTTTTTGGACGGGGTCTCCTGTCAATGCGTTTTTAGGTTTTTAGGTAGAGCGTTTTAGGTCATTCTGTGGTCTACTCGTACATAAATGATCGTAAACGTAATAAAATAATTCTTACTGTTGCAGGTACTCCTCGAAGTTTTTCAGCCAGAGTGCTAGGAATGGTTTGGGCTGGTTTCGCCATGATTATCGTTGCCTCGTATACTGCTAATCTGGCAGCCTTTCTCGTACTCGAACGACCAAAAACGAAGCTCACTGGAATTAACGATGCAAGGGTACGTAACTTAAGAATGGAAATGAAAGATTTATTTGTATTAAAGATAATTAGTAATGTTTCATTGTTTCTCAGCTACGTAACACTATGGAAAATCTGACTTGTGCGACTGTGAAAGGATCGGCGGTTGATATGTATTTTAGACGACAAGTTGAACTGTCTAACATGTACAGGACTATGGAAGCAAATAACTATGATAATGCTGAACAGGCTATTGAAGATGTCAAGAATGGGTAAATTTTCAGCAACATTATCGTTTATAACTTTCGTAACGTCTTTTTTGTTTTGTCGAATAGTTTCGATTTTATAATTTTTCAAATTACAGAAAGCTCATGGCCTTCATATGGGATTCGTCGCGTTTGGAATTCGAAGCGGCCCAGGACTGCGAGCTCGTAACGGCCGGGGAATTGTTCGGCCGCTCGGGATATGGGGTCGGGCTGCAGAAAGGTTCACCGTGGGCCGATTTAGTGACACTGGCAATACTTGACTTTCACGAAAGTGAGAATTAACATTTAGTGATGTTATCTATTTGTCTGTTTCTTTCGTTTTTATTAATGATGTTTTGCATTGTAGGTGGCATCATGGAATCTCTCGATAACCAATGGATCCTTCGAAACAATCTATTGAATTGCGAGGAAAACGAGAAAACACCCAATACATTAGGCTTAAAGAATATGGCCGGCGTGTTCATTTTAGTCCTAGCAGGCATTATCGGAGGGATAGTTCTGATCGTCATAGAAGTGGTGTACAAACGGCACCAAATCAGAAAACAGAAGAGGATGGAAATCGCTCGCCACGCGGCCGACAGGTGGCGCGGCGCCGTTGAGGTAAACAAGGCAAAGATCGCAGCAATGGACCACATCGACTCCAAACAGCATTTTGAATCTAAAATATAAATTTCGTGTACCTACCCGACCGACCGCTTTGTATTTAAAGGACCTTCTATCTATTGTTAGAGACCAATATATTTATACTTTGAAATAAACGCTATTCATGTTCATTAAATTCTTAATTTCAACCGTTGCGATAGTCCCTGCCGCTTGGACGTTCGACAATTGCTGGACGTAATATACTTTCGTTGTCGTAAGTAGTCAATACCTACGTAGATTTTACAGTAGCTCGTCAAGTAGATGATCGTGTGGTCCGTTTCAGAAACGGAAATCGTTAAGAGCCGCTATTCTGCCGTCGCAGCGTCGCGCGAAGTCGAACGGAGTGAAGGAAGCGGGCAGCATCAGCCTGTCGGTGGAGCGCGGGGTGCGGCGGCGCGACGAGCCGCGGGTGCCGCGCTACCTGCCCGCTTACACCCCGGACGTCTCGCATCTTGTAGTCTGATCTAATACACGGTGAAACGTAACTATTTAAGTTACTAACTCGCTCTATAAAGTGTAATGGCAATTATTAAGAAGATCTCAAAGCAATAAATGATAAATGTTTTTTCATAATATGTATTCTAAAAGTGATAGATGTGTGGGTGTGTATTGAAAACGTTCAAATAATAATCAAATATGATTACTATTTCTAATACGGTTTTCAGTAAATCAACATCACAGGCCTATTATATTTCAGACCATAGAGAACACGTTGGTTTTTTTTTAATACTAACAATGTACTGCACGAGTATCTAGAAATGTATTATTATAAAAATTGACTATGTATTAATACATATATGCAGCTCAAAACTATTATTCGTAAGAGTAATCAAATTAGAAATTGTCGTGAAATGGAAATGTTCTCCATGCGCTGTGTATTACATTAATATTATTGAACATTGGCAAAATATTGATTTTAATGCATTGATTAACTAACAGCATTACATAAAGCTTTTTCGTATAAGTTAACAAGTTTAAATAACGCTGGTTTGCAAAACAACTTCGTGAGCTCCACTTACGCCGCAACAGATTCATAAAACGCCATTACATTGACAGATATTTGTTTTAAACAATGTTAACTGCCTAAGTTTTAGAGCTGTTCTTTAGCCCCTTAAATGGCCTGCATTTTATGTAACAGTCCACGGTCTGTTAGTTCTATCACATAAAAGTGACTTCTTTACAATATTTCTACGATAAAGGCCCCGGATTCGAAGTAAAGAGGAAGTATACCAAATTTGACATTTATGATGTGAAACATTAAGGCAGATTATTGCCTATTTTAATGTTGATATTGACTATGCCTAACGGTCTTATTTAAAACTGAGAGCCCCACTAGAAAATATAGATTGATTACAATTCCCATAGTTAGTGATGTACTAAATTGTTCATCTGTTTTATTTTGAATAAAAACCCCGATCCTAAAAGATGTTTAATTTTTTTTATGTATTAAATCTAAGAAGCTAGGTAGCGTAGAATAAATGTGAACGAACTTAATGACAAATTAAATAATATACTATACATTCATGTTCTTATTAATAAAAGTTGTGTGATATTTCATATTCAACATTTATTGCTGTTTATTAACATTTATCATCATTTTAGATCCTATAACAAACACGACCTTCTTCAAAATATTTCTTCTAATACAAAATGTTTGGAGATTAAATTTTAAACCAAAATAAGAGCACATGTAATCTTAAGTCAGAAATTTCTATTTTATACAACATACAATAAAGTACATATTCATGTAATGTTAGATATATGACCACACATTAAAATATTACCATGGCATATTTACAACATTAATGGTAGTATAAAACAATTTAACTATTAATTGAATGGGGGTAAACCAAATAGCTCTGGTTTGAAATCCTCCAGGCTTTCCAATACCAATGTGGCTTCCGTTGTCATACTTTTATCGAGCCTTTTGTCAGGCACCATTACCGCTTGCATACCAGCCGCTCTTGCAGCCTTAACTCCATTGATAGCATCTTCTAATACCAAACACTGAAAATATATTTAGATACATCAGTTTTGTTAATAATGCAACTAACAATAATAGAATCAAGAAATGTCTAAGAATTATTAAAATTCAATTTCCAGTGCAACAGGGTTCTGAACGATTTGTTTGAGAATTTAAAAAAATGTTCGGTGACACCTGGGCCAGCGCTTTTTTCTGACTGGGTTTCAGTTTCCTAGCAATATGAGAAGTTAATAAGTCTGGGCCATGATTTTTTTTATTCAATTCATTCATTTTCTTCTCAGAGCAGATTGTAGAGGTCTCAAGAGTGATTACAAAACATCCAGCAGACAAGTTGGCTGATTAGGCATTCAACCATATCTTGTGTAATATATAGGAACTGCATGGAGAAATATCCATAATTGCTTTGTGTAACACTGTGAGGGCTTTATTAATGTTTATTTATACTTTGTATGATAAATAGGAATGATCTGAATTTTTTAAAATTAAAATCACTGATTAAAAGTCTGAGTGCAAAAAAGTCTTAAAGTACCTTTTCAGGAGTAGGCCTATCTAGAAATTTGGCAGCTGCAACTAAAAATATATCAGGATGTGGTTTCCCACGCTTCACATCGGGATCAGATGATCCAAAAGTTTTATATTGAAAAAGTGAAAATAGTGCCTGATGATTTTTATCTGTTTTTAAATGATAGCTCTCTTCACTAGAACTGGTTGCCAAACCAAATGGAACATTATTATAATGTAAATGTTCTATCAACCGCTTTGCTCCTGAAAACAAGATTAGCAATCAATAAGCTCAAAATTCAGAGAATTACTTAAAATAAAGGGATTTGAGATTAATAATAGTAACACCGCTGCTACTGAATGAGTTTCTTTTTTATAATGTGTGAAGCCATGGTAGCTGGCTGTTTTGAGATAATTCGAATGCATACATATAGGAGGGCATTATCATAAGCAAAAACATGGTTTTGTCATCTTTAAGATAAAAAACATTTAAGTAGCTACTTATGTACTAACCTGGTAGAACTTCGGTGTCCGGAAACAATATTTCAAATTGTTTTTTACTTTCAATTATAAACTCATCAGGGGTCATCGGTAAATCCAACTCTCTTACAATAGTATTTGCAGTTTCGTGTGTTTGCGATCCCATGAGTTTCAATTTAAGCTCAAATGAATAGTTTTTGCCATATTTGGAAACAATGTTTTGGAATGCTACTGTGTATAAGTTTTCTGTATCTGTGGGTGAAATTTCAAAACGCATTTATTTAGTAAGTGTTATCGTTGAGATCAGTACACAAAATATAACTACTTATATCGACAATGTTTAGTACACTAACTTACTCAAAATTAGTCCATCCATGTCAAACAGTACATGTGTAACTGGTTTGAAATCCATTTTGTTTCGCGCTATAGGTACTCTGCGTCAACTAATTATTTAGAATTACTTAGGTTATCTATCAGCTGTTCTAACTCACTGTCAGATCAGACATTTGTTTCTATAGTAACATTCTATGGACCTACTATATTTTATTTTATATCTGTAAAAGATATTGTCATCTATACATACAGTATACAAAATACCTATGTATTTTTAGAGATGGGGGTTATATAACTTTTTAATGAACTTGGTAACATAGGCGATAGTTCGATTTCATATCGATATGTAAAACCGGTTTCAGATATCGATATCAGTTTTTATTACTATGGTTGATTTTATTTATTTAGAGGACTTTGTCGCTGAGCCACGATATCTACTTTACAAAAATAAGGAATTCTCATCGAGTGATTCCGAACACATTTCATCAAAATAGTGGGGCCCTGCCCGTCAGCAATTTTAAAAATCGAAGTGAAACTTTATGGCTTTTGATAAAATTCTCCGTTAAGTTCTAATTAAAAACCTTGGAACAGAAAGTCCGTGCCTTGAAATCGTACGAATGCATACTGCTAATCACTTATGGTGTATTTCACAAACATGATGAAACAACGTACCACGGTTTCGAATTTTTACCCTTGTTCTATCATGCACGCATCACAAACCGAATTATTCAGTTGACAAAAGATTTCGGATATTGCTTGCGTTTTTATTAATACTTTAAGGATAGAGTTAAGGATTAAATAAAAGATTAATTTAACACATCTATATATTTACATAAGAATTTTAACAGTGCCATAATGGGAATAGTACACTATACCATATTATTAGAGCTATGGTGCTCTAATTACTTTGATAAAAGCAAGCCAAGTCGCAGATATTGCCAGGACAACACAATACAGGAATGTGTGGCACAACTGAAAGGTTCGAGCGTGACACTACACTGCTACCAGTCAAATCGTCATTGATTTAAGTGAACGCAGCATAGGATGCTGCCGTCAAACTCCAACCTTACAGTCATCATTAATTCCTTAGGAAGTCGACGACAAGAAAGTTTAGGCATAAACATTATTATCAATCGGAAAACATTTAACATTGATAACATCAAGATTACATTAAGAATACAATGAACAATCCAAAACTTTATAATATCGATCTACTTCAAAGCGCTGTATCATAACCGTGTGCTATAATACTGTCAGGTGGACGTGATATTTTTCATCTCCATATTTCAACTACGGTCATACGGCATCATCTATGAAGTTGGTAACACCTTAAATACATGTTATATAATATAATTTCCAAATTCTACAACTACATCTCTAACATATATAGATATAGAATACGGGCTACATGAATGAATTGTAACAATAAAATATTTTAAATTCAAACAAAATAATGACATTCAGAATATTAAAGGCGAAACTAACGTACAGTTAAGAGTGGCGTCACCGCGAGCGGGCATGAGGACAACTCACATGATCACACATTTACACATATTCCGCCGACTTAACAGGGCCATACACGAGAATAAGATATACATTCTAAACAGCGATAAAATTGTACGCATTATAATAGTATGTAATTAATTAGGCAAAGTAAAACACTTAGTGTAATATTATTTTAGGTCTACTAATTATGAAATAAACGGTTAGTAATAACAAGTGTGTATAATTTATGAAGGATTGTTTAATCGGTGAATTTACGATTAGGGTTGCGGCCGAAGAGGGCGGTACGGATCTCCGGCAACAGCTGCTGAGCGATCAGCTCCAGGCGCGACTCCAGGGTGTTGCAAATCTGGACACAGCAAATTTGATAACATTATGTATACAAATAAGTAATAAATATGCTTTATAACGTGTTTAACAAACTATTGTAATCAGATTAATGAGAATGCTGATCTCAACATTTATAAGAAATTTTTTTTGTTAAACTTCTTTTTGTGGTTGTAGATTAACATAGGACTGCAATTCCATCCAATTATATATAAGTAAGATGTACGGCCATGGCATACTTATACAGCCCTGCATAGTTTAAGACAATCCTCACCAAGGACACTTGATAGTATGACATTTTTTGGTAAACAACTTCATTCTGAAGAATGTTTTTTTACCTTAATGCGCCCCTTGGCAGCAATAAGCTCAATTCCACCACAGGTGTCAGGGGACAGGAATGTCTCTGGATCGGTTTTGAGCTGGACGTCCTTCTTCAGCTTGGCTTTGTAGTCGGCCTGAGCTCTGCCAAGCAAAGATTCTACCAGGCTCTTGTCAGCTTGGCGCACACGGAGGGTCACAGCAGGCTCTATCAGCTAAGGGAAGATTTAATATTTAAAAATCTGTTGAAAATGAAATTTATTGATGGAAAAAATTGTTATCTAAACTTATATTCTATTCTTAAAACCTGAAAAAAATATATTATCTCTTACAGTAACATTGTCATTTTTATTGTAAAATGATACAAAACTCAAAAAATATCAACAAATTTAGCTAAGTGTGTGATTTTTAATACGTATGTATTTGCAACATTTGCAATACATATTACTTATACTTTGGTCTGTTTTAAAAAACACTTGAACCCAATGTGAACATCCTAACAATATGATCGTTTTGAAATAAATTGCCTGTTCTCAATCTTTCTATGGCTGCTATAAGAGAAAAGGGAAAAAAATTTGCTTTTGAACATTTATGAATAAGGTATGAATTAACGGTTCAGTAATTTATAATGGAATTATTGAAAAAAAATATTGAAAATATATTTCACCTGGAAGAGGGCCTGTACGATGAGTGTAACCAGGAGATCAGAGTACAGCTTATTATCCTTGGGCACCTCAGCCAGGCGCTTGCGGGCTTCGTCCAAGACACTGCGTACATGATCTTCACGCACCTTGAGCACCTTCAGACGAGCTTGGTTAAGCATGTTCGATGACTGGCTGTTGGGTGCGATTGGAATTTTAAAAAAAATATATATATGGGACATTTATTTATAAATAATATTGTTAATATTCTTTATATTAAAAGTATGCACTTGATAAATAAGTTTTATTATCTACAGTAGAATCAATATTACATATTTATGTAATAGGTGTAAAATTTAGCATAATATTATTAGAAACATGAATTCTGCATTCAGATAAATTGTAAAGGTGCTTAAAATAGCACATTAAAGAGTACCTTCCATGATGACACTAAAATAAGATTTCAAGTTGATAGGTTTAAAGAAACCCTTTCGAAATATCAGAAAAAGATGCTATTTCATTATAGTGTGCTGTAAAGCACTTTCTCTTACAGATTTTTAAAAACAAAATTAATTACTATAGAAGTGTATTACACAAACATATTTGAAGTATGCATATCTCATGTTACATACAAATATGACAAGAGGTGCATTTCTGTATAAAGAATGTAAAAACGAATGTACAATGTATGTAAAATCATTTGGTAGATGAAAATATTTATTTGATAAAGTGTATAAATAATGTTAAGTACTTTGTTTGTTTAGCTATAGATCACATGAATGATTCTGATGATGATCACATGAATGATAAGAGGTATCACTTAAAGTAACTCCTATGCACTATTAATACTCTGGACACTATAGTTCTATATCACATGAGATTGATTTGATTAAACCGAATGAATCTCGACTATCATGCATGGATATTACAGGAGTAATGTTAGAGTAAGTTTTTGTATTATCACCAAAACCCAATATTTTGTATATAACCAATAATGCATGTGTAATAAGCTAGTGTAGATTTCACATATCTAATTCAGGCTTATGTGGTTTTAGTTTTTCCAACTCTTAAAAGTCATGTGAGTTTTTAAGAATAAATATGATTGCTGTAATGGTGAAAGAAAATATGATCACCTGCACACTTTAGAATCAGTCATAAAGTCCAAATGATATCTAAGGTGTGAGAAATCTGAAAACCTATATTTGACCAGTGTTATAGACTACAGCTTTGATCTTACCCATTCAGATAGATCTGTCTCTAATTAGGTACGATAAATTTATGTAGTTCTGTGAACGTACTTAAATCGATTACGCGCAATAGAGAATATGGTTATAAAATAATCTAAATGAAACCTACATCTTTTTCTGGAGTTCAACTTGTTTCTCCTTCTTTTCATAGTATTCCATGATCTTGAGCCGCTGTTGCTGGACCAAACGGCCTTTTTCGATGTTGAACTCCTCCTCCGCCTTGGCATCGATTTCTTCAGCCTTTTCATTGGCCTCTTGTTCGATGAAGGCCATCATATGCTTGATCTAAAGAGAAAATAATGCATATTTCATCAAAAAAGGGCTACTAACAGTGATTAAAGTCTATTTCCTACATGATTATACAAAAAGAATATGTACTGCATCACCGATCAATCATTCTGACAAACCCCATGTCGAAGAAAATTACATTTCGTGATTATATCTACCATTGTCTTCTATTTTTACACATACCTGCTTTTGAACATCTGCATCGCTGAGCGCCATGGCTGATAGCTATTATTTAGCACCACTAATACGTAAAACAACCGATATTGAGCCAGGAAATTAAAAACTGGCTGGAAGAAGTAAGTCGACGCCTATCAGACGTGCTTCTCCATTGAACAATCATATGATCACCGATGTTACCATTTTTTGATGAGAGTTCCCCATTTTTATCCATAGATATAATGTCTATGACTTTTGAATGAAAATATTTTGTTTTAATTGTAGCCAGTACATTTTTATTACAAACTTTAAAATTACGGGCGTTCAATAATTAGTTTACAACCAAGTTAAATATTTATTTATAACTTTAAAAATAAATAAATATTAACATAGTTTTATTTCAAAAATGGAAATTACAAACTATTATTGAACGTTAAATTTAAATACAACTAGGTAAACTAGAACCAATTTAAGTTAAGCATCTGCTGGGCACTATAATTGATGATATACTTTTATAAGTTAAATTGTTGAGGGTACATAAAAAATTGTTACTTAAAAATGAAAACAACGTGATTAACCATATATGAAACGGTGGAGACTATTTGGCGTATTAGGTGACATTGCTTGTAAATTGTGGTAATTAATGTAATTTTTATACATAACTTTGAAAAGCTGGTAATATGTATCATTTTAAAATAATGAAACTCTTACAGCCAAATGTAATTCTTACAACTATACTGACATAAACGTAATAGTGTTTTTATTTTTTATTGATAATTAAATCATACATAACATTTCCTTAGTTTATAGTCAAAGGTAGATTTGTTAATAATTCCAATATTTTTCCCCGAAAAAGGGGACATATGCATTGCTCTAGTCAAAAATCGTGACTACGGTTTATTAAGTCAATTCAACATCTTTATAATTTAATAACATACACAAAACAAATTTTTAATGAATAAAATGTTGCTTTTTAATCTTATAATTTACCTGTTATACAAGTTTTAATTACTTTGGAATTGTCTAAAATATTATTATTGAAAATAAAGTTAGCGAGGATGACAAGTTGTACCAGTTTCCGCTTTTAACAATATGGCCGCCAGTTGTTTTGGGTAATGTGGCGTTCGACAAATCTGAGTGAAATTATTAAAATATTTCATAGCAATATAAAGATGCATATACTTTTAAGCGTTTTATAGCAGTGTTTCATGGAAAGGCTGTGCTGAGTATACATAAAGTTGGTGAATAAAATTCTAAATGCATAGAAACTGACTTAGAAATTGAACAGTCAACAAACTTTTGTTTGTTTCGTTCGTGTGGATATATTTATTTCTGCTGGGAATACACTATTATGAACCATCCATACGTTTCTTGAAATAGTGGAACAAGGACTGACGTTGACACATTAGGTAAATATACGTAACTTTTGAAGGAGAACTGAAATTAGAACATGTTCCAGTGTCGCCATTGTTTGACAGTCGAATAAATAACCATCTTGATCTACGTATAATACCTACTTTATTTGTTATTATTGACTCTGGTTATCAGGCGTATCTTAGACATATGTTTCTATATGTAGCTGCTAGATTTCAGTCACGAATGAACTGTAATAATGGTACTCTTGTATGCAATAATATACGAGCAGTGCATATATTTCAACCACAGTTTAGTTTAAATATGGTTTCGAAGTTACACTTGTAAATGTGAGTTCAAATTTGAAAAGTATGTCACCTGATAAACGTAATAACCGTATTGAACCATATTTATTAATATCCATTGTTTTCAATTATAGTTTATCATAACTTTAGCATGACTTTGAGTGTGACCTGATAATCTGATATTTGTTAAACAAGTCCTCGTAAATTGCTCATAAAATCACTGCATTATAACCTTGTTATGGATTGTAGAGTGGGAATCAAAACAAGTATCCAAAATCAGGTATAACTTTGTTTCGTTTATGATTATTTGAAATTTAGTAGAATCTTAGATTATCCTTGGGTGTAATGTATAATTTGTGTACAATTATGGTCATATCATTTACCCCTGTTTTTATGACTAATGATTCATTGATCTTAAGATAATATCTGTGTGTGAATAATAATTGTTTTATCAAATTATGACATAAAATTTACGTTTGCTTTGTTTTTAAGAGCTTAAAACAATTTACATTTTTTATATATAAAAGTCCATATTCTATTGATTGAGATACAAACCCAATTGATGCAATAGTAGTAATGCTGGCTTGACATGCAACTTCTACTGCATAAAGGGTTATTTATTTAGGCTACTATTCTGTTCATTATCTATAAAATTTTCCCTTGGCTAATTCATGAATCGAGTTTTTGCAAACACTAGAACTTTTCTTCATCCTTATTTACATAGACTTAATGATAATGTAATGTATTTCAGGTTATGGCAAACTTGAATTTCCAGCAAGCGCCCAGAAGCCTAGCAAGTGGCGGAGTGGGCGGGCGAGTGAGTTCAGGGCTAGTGAGTGGAGTATCGGGGCATGTGACACCTACATTTGGGGGCGCATTGTCCCCCGGCCGAGGTTCCACTGCTATGCCAGGTGGTGCTCCACCCTCTATGGCTTCTCGGTCAACTCTATTTGGGCAGAGAGCATTTGCAGACAGGAGGGTACCTATGGCAACTCCTATGTCACAAGCAAATTCAAATTCTATGGTAACTAATGTAAGTTTTAACCTTTGTTTTATACTCGTAAATTAGTATTATTTAAGAAGTGTACTTTTAATCTATGATTAATTTATCATGAATATAAAAATAGGGTCTCGTGTTTCTCTTATATATTATAACTGCTCATATTGGTGTGCAGTAATACGAGACTAGAATATATTATAAAGGATGCAATAGAATTGTTCTTAATTAGGGAAGACTAAAGATATTTATGCTTAACTGGTTACATCTATAAATTGTTCAAGGAAACTAAAAACCTTCAGTTTTAAAAATGTACAATTGTGATTTATTTTTAATATTAATAAAAAAACAGATTTTTTGGTACTGCATCGGTTGATCGGTTGGATTCTTTTGTATACTGCAATGCTACTGTTAAAATTCAGATTGCCTTAATGAATCATGTTTTCTTAAACTATGACCTGATTTAATAGTTTATCCTGAGTTAATAGCTCGGTTACCAAGCAGTGAATAACCTAGAGGTATTAGTTTTCAGCCTCTCACACCTTGCACTGGGGTTTTTGAATCCTGCCACACACCTCTGACAATTCAAATCTATCTGCCTTTTAAGATTAAATATTACTCACTATAACAGTGAAGGAAGACATTGTGAGGAAAGCTACATACCTTTTCAGTTTCTCAAACTCTTAATTCCCTTCTGAGAAGAGACCAATGTCCAGTAGTCAAACAATAAATGGGTTGATGATGACACTGTTGATGAGCGATGCTACAATGCCTAGTTTGTTTTGAACATTTATAACACTGCTTGTCATAACTGAACCTTCCTGAAAGCTGTACATGATAACTTTTAAATAATAGGAAAAATTGTAAAGGGGTGAAGAATAATTGTCACCACTCTGACTATTGTTGGTTAACTATATATAGATTGCTAACAACATGCCACCCTTTTCATTGACATGTAGTTCTGACTAATGCCTTTGTGGTAATGAATATAATCTGAAATAAATGTTGAAAATTATTAAGTAACTACTATTTTGTCATATAAGTGCTGTGCGAAAATTAAGTAAGCATAATTAATATTAAGTAATCTAATAATATTATATTTGATAAGTTTTTGTACTTGTATATTTATTCTGTATTGTGAAATTTGGTACCACTTGCTTAGTACTTAGTAATTGATGACATACACACTAATAAGGGGGCATCTATTACTTACATGAGGCATTTAGAGGAGAAGGGATAAGCCAAATTGACTCCAATCTCTCGTGCGGTCACTGCAAATTATTGCGTATTTTTTCCACAACAAACAATATAGTATTGCTTAAAGTTTGTATTTTTTTAAATATGTCTAAATCCTATGCAGTAATATTAATGTGGTTATGTGAACACCATGAAGTAATGCATTTCAAATGTTAAGCAAGCAGTCACCAGTAGGGCTGCCAACTCTCAAAAGGATCAATCTAAAATGATTTTAACAAATCGAGGGCATATCCAACACAATCAAACACATATTTAATGTATTTGCACTAAAAATACGAATTTTATACAATCTCAAGGGGAAGGATTCGAGACATATCTCGCGATTTCTCACCACGGATTCGTAAAATCACATTACATACGTAATGGATGCTCCCTGATGTGTATGGGGGATTATATTAATCTCTATTCGAAACATGTACAAGGTGTTTATAGTTAATTTAACTAATTTCGGGTCTCAGCAGGTTTGTTATGTTTGTGCTACAGTCTTCACCACTGCGTTACTTAGGTTTAGATTATAAAAATATTCTACTCAATTGTTTACATGTTTTTGGACATATTCACAATTAAGAGAAATCGAGAGGCCCGTTGATACAAATTTGCATTGATGACTTTATTATAGCAATGGTTATTATATTTATAGCAGTCAAGTATTGCAAGTTTGTCACGGTTCAACGCGAACAGCAACTACCATTCGGTGTTCGGCGAAGGCGGCGATACGTCGACGCCGCCGCTGCTGGACCTCAGCGAGTTCCCCTCGCTGACGGCGCGCGGCGCGGGAGACCAGGCCCCCACCGCGGCGCCGCCGCCTCCAGGCTCTAAACCTTACGGTATGCATTTACATGTAATATACGTTTAGAGGATAATAAGTCATGGCTCGGTATAATAATATAGGTAATATATCAGAGCAGTCCGATTACTAGGAAATAACATCTGCAACATTAAAAATCCAACAAGTTAGTTAAGCCTATAAAGCAGTACACAAATATGTGAAATAGGATTTGCTAATGGCGGATATAGGTTTGTACACATAACAATCACATTATTGGTAATGTTTATCTATATATTCTGGATAAACTTTATGAAAGTACCAAAAAATTTAAATTTTTCTCATTTACCACTTTTCATCTAAGCTTGCTAACAAATACTCAGCAATCGGGACGTCTATGTCAAAAGAATCAATGTCCATGACATTCTAGTTACAAAAATAATATTCTAATGTATTTCTACACGTGTAATCACAGTTCTATTGAAGAACTTGTGAAATAGGTGCTATATAAATGAAATGTGACCGAGATTACTGACTGATAAAGGTACTGACTCGAGCATCTTTTGACTACTGAATATTTTAAGTAAACGTATTCATTCTGCATTGACTTGGTTCAGGTGAGGTTTCTTATATAGTACAATTTATATTTCTGCCCTTGAAAATAAAACAAAAATTGAATTGAACAAAACATGTACTTAATTGGCTATAAATATGCAAAATTTGTTAATAATATGCCTTAAATAAGCACAATATTCGAAAATACAATTCTTTAAAACTCCTCCGAAATATAGTTCTTACTACTTTGTTATTTTTTGTGTTTGCATTGAATAATTCCAATGAGTGCTAGGGTTGCTGTTTTTATACCAATTTCCACTCTAATGATATATTTGTTGATTATAGTTACTGTTACTGGTAGTAGGGTAATCAGTTCAATAACTAGACTCATATTTAAAATTATCGAATATAATTTTTCATATATTGGAATTCACTCTTAAGTGCTTAATTCAAGGACTGACTTCAGTTATTGTGGTTATTATTGTCATTGTGTTATTATGGAAAATATTATAGACTTTAGTTTCATTGCATCACAAAATTATTACTGTATTCTGCAGTTATGTAGTTATGTTTTTTGTTTCACAGAATACATTTAAATTTTGTTTTTACTCGACAAACATTTACATGAACATAAATTATTTCGAGGATAGTCGGTTTGGTGGTGTTTTTTGAACAACTGCAAAATTTTAGGTCATAAAAGTATAGATACATTTTAGTTCAAGCAATTTTAGTTCTAGGTAGGTGTATATATAATGTTATAGGCGACTTGTATTCTTTTCCTTATATGAGTAGGAACATTTTTCTCTCCATACAACAATAACTGAATTTATTTATGCAATGCTTATGTACTTTTATTTATGTATATCTAAATATATGAATAAAATTAGTGTCTGCTGTGATTTCAAAATAACTGTGTTTACCCAAGTGCGTGTAGTTTTTACACGAGGCTAAAACTCAAACACACTTTTTTAAATTCTTGTCTCTCTGTCTTTCTGTTTGTCCGGGCTTTGGTTGTCTCTGGAACGGCTGAACCGATTTTAATGCGACTTTTGCTGGAATATAGAGGAGGTTATAGGGTAACATGTAGGCTACATTTCATCGCGAAATTACCATGGGATCGGGATTTGCGCAGGTAACCGCGGCGGGCACAGCTCGTGTAATATGTAGCTGACTGTCGGTGACAAATTTACATGACGGTTGGACGCCTTGATGGTGGTTTAAAAAAATTTGAGAGTCGGGTTGGCCATTAAAACCAGATTTCAGTTGCCGTCGCTGAACTGTGGGGTGTAAGATGAGTTACGGAAAAAGTTGCTAGAGTCGTGTTCATAACGTAGTAAGAGTGAACAACGTTAATTTCCAGTGGGTATGGTGAAGCAGCCAACGTCTGAGCAGTCCGAGTTCACGATGTCGTCAGAAGACTTCCCCGCGCTTCCGGGCACGTCGGCGGGCGGCGCGGCGCCCGCGGCGCACGCGGCCCTCGCGCACAACCCGCCCGAGTACACCAACCACACGAGCGACGCCAAGCCGCGGAAGGGCATCCAGACCTCGCCCGACGGTCAGTTGATGCCTTTTCATCTAATTACTGTTGCACGTGTAACACACTGTACTACTCTTCTATGCACGCCATAGCCCAATGTTGGGTCGAACGGGAATTTCCGTTAAGTTTATTTTTTAAACACTAATTAGTGTAATATGAACATCAGGTTATTAAATACCATAGCAGATTAGGAGACAAAAGTATTTCTTCCTCATATTTATAATGATTCTTAACTTGACAACACAAATGAATTGGCGTATTCTAGTTTAAAGTAAAAATTGTGCGCATTTTACTAAAAACAATAGAGGGAAACAAAGTTAGGAAATCTGCACATGTTAGACTTCTCTATAATCTCGTAAGGTTTGTGAAGTGTGTCTATCCACACTTGACCTGTGGCCTAAAACGATATAATTGTGTGAGCAGACCCTAGCCCAATAGTGGAACAATAAGAGGGTTGTAAAAAAACTGAAGGTATAGATGTAATTATGACATTTATTGAATTTGTCAAGTAAGACGCAGTGTACCAAAGGTAAACATTACAGTCTACATACATGAGTACTTTTAAGTTTATAATTTGCACCTATATTGCAAAAACTTTTTTAGCAAATGTTCCCATAAATTTGTCATTAATCATTTACAATTTATATTTTACACTATACTAATTCATTAAGCTTCTCTAACTGTTGCAAATTATTTGTACCATTACCATTTCATCACAGTAAACAAAACACATTTTCCATTATATATAATTACCAGGCTACTAACAGCAACAATAAGCTTGTGAAAGATTGCAGATATCTTTAGTAGTGGAAATGGATAACAATTTTAATTCTTCTGATTGGCAATGCGTTGTCGATGTAGCCAAGTTATTTACTATCATTGGATGTAATTGTTTTTAACGTTTGGTATCTAACTAGACCTTTTGAATTTTATGTGATATAAAAATATTTTATTTTGTTAATTGAATATACTTGTAACTTTATATCCATATTAGCTGACATATTTCTTTTTGTTCCTAAAGTCGTCGTTCAAGGAGAATCAGAGATCAAAGATAACACGGAATTTTATGGTGTGTACTAAAATTGTTGGAACCATACGTATTGTAGTTAAACTGTTTGAGGTGCATGAACGATGTATGTATTAATTTTAACCGTAGCTTTTTATTCAATCACAATCTTCTATGCTTTTACGATCTAAGCTTAATTATTTATTTCCAATTCAAATTAATGTGTGTGTAATATATTTTCGTTTTTGCAGGCAAAGTAACGAATATACCGGATACGATGATACCAAATCAGTTTGGTATCGTTGGATTATTAACGTTTATACGAGCAGCGGAGTCGGACCCCAGTTTGGTGTCGCTCGCACTGGGGCAGGACCTAACGGCGCTCGGACTGAACTTAAACTCACCTGACAACCTGTACGTAACCTTCGGTGGACCGTGGGCGGAGACGCCCTGCAGGTGAGCGACATTCGCGACATTTCGTTCAGCTGTCGGCATTTCACTTGAGCGTTACCATGGCATGGTCATTTTGTGTGTTGTCGCGCGGAGCGACCGTTCATGGGCTTGTGGCGTTGCTATTAATAATACCAAACATTTAAGATATCATAATGAATACTATATACCGCACAGGTCAAAATTTAGCGCTCAATTTAAGTGTTGAGAAATATATGTATCCTAGTAGATATCGATGTACCTACCTTATTTCAATCCAATGCTTCTTGTGTTTCGCTTCAAATGCTTGTTATATATTTTTTTTTTTATGGCGCACGACCGAATATAACATACCTTGTTATTAGGTGGTCATGTTCCTTGTTTGTTTACACAAATGTCGGAAGGTCGACTGATCGATGGAATAACAATTTTATGTACATTTTTTTAGCTGTCAAGTAGATTTTTGTAAAAGTATTATTTGTTCTATTGAAATGTTTGAAAAGCGGATTCATATATAGAAAATTACGATGAAACCGTTATAGAATAGCCTCAAATATAAAACATCTATTGGGGAATAAAGATTAAATGTCCCTTGTAAAAGTTTCATCGAACACTAGTTTTGCTCAAGAATATAAAAAAATGATAATTTTGAAATTCACCTTCGACAGCTTTTGGGGTTGTTTGTATTATTTTGTTCCCAAATCAAATGTTCACAAAGTTCATGGAACCCAGAGAAAAGACAGATAGTCATATTTTAAAAAGATTGGGCCTCAATTGACAGAGACCTATGACCTGCAGTGGATTAATAATGGCTGGTTGATGGATATTTGCTTTAAAATACATCAAAAACAATTTCCTGGTTGTTGTTCATTATTGGTTGCCATCAATATCACTACAGTTTATGTGCAAATAATAAAGAATATACATAATTACGAATGTAATGGGTTGTTCTCACTTGCTTTCACCGAATACATCAGTTTTATTTGAGCTGCCACGGCATCACGGCTACGTTAGTTAGACATTCATTACGGCTTCCAATCATTGCGTCACTATTCTGACATCTTTCAATGGCAAGGACGCCGCGCCAGTGCAGAGGACGCGTTCGGATAATTTTGTCCACGCCTTTATTTATTTTGAATTCATATTCCGATTCCCGACTATTTCAGACCACAAGACATGGACTATCACGTGCCTCCCGAATATTTGATAAACGGCTCGATAAGGGAAAAGCTGGCACCTTTAAGATTGAGTCGATATAAAGAAGACCTATTGTTCTATTTATTTTACTGCTTTGTGGGCGACGTGCTGCAGATAGCAGCGGCGGCAGAGTTGTGAGTATACGACGGCAGTCTCGTTACGGCTTATTATTTTAGTTGCTGTTTATTTGTCATACCCCGCCGTGCATTCGACGTTCCCGAATATGTATCATTTTCTATTTAATTCGAATGTTACCCTGTAGTTACATACTTCCTAGTTTTGTACTGTGATATGATTTGCTCTGATGGCATACTATTTGTCACGTGAAACTGACTATGACTAAATGGGACACTATCCATTTAGACTTAAATGGGACACGCTCTCGTGAGAACCACGCCTTTTAGGCATTACATTCTTGGTATGCACCCGTCATGTTCACAGTCACTGAATTGTTTTCGTTGTGTATATGATTTAAAAATGTCCATTTCGGAGAAATAATCTCGCGAGATAGTCGTCACACTTCTATACTGGGGTAGCATGGTGGAAAATGCTCCAGTCTTCTCTCTGATCCTAAAAGATTTCTGTGCCCGCATGTCCTCACCACAATATACGTTTCGTTATGCATTATCACTTTAGGCTTCTTGGCTGTGCGATACACGACGGCCTAGACAACTTTGGATGCTTGTTAGATATTCCTCGTGACTCAACCACTTGAATTACAGTGTCCACTAGCACCCTCTCAACTGATGACCCATTGACGTTAAATGTACATAGCAATTAATGATTGACAAAACAATGTTTGAAACCCAAAAGTAACCCTGAATGGCATCCAATCCGATGGGATTACGGAATAGGATGTTCTCAATACCTTTCGTATCAAAACATCGCACAAGCTGCTCCCACTGCGGAAAGTGTTATGAAAATGATGAACAAGTGATGTTTCAATACTTGCTTTGCGGAGAGCACACCTACTCACCCTGTTGCTAATTTACAAGTTATTTTGATTTTTGCAATGGAACTGCTGTATTAACCATCTTTTGACCTGTAATTAACACTTGACACTATTACCCTTTCTTAAAACAATTTTCACCCCGGTTGGGGAAAACCCCGATAACTTTCAACAATGGTTAACCAAATCAATTCTCAGACAGACTGACAGGTCGCATTTACATGTTACATTTGCCGTGCCGCCGCATAACCCACTCACTCGTGGCTTACAAAGGAAATACAGTGCCACACTTGGGCCTCGTTTGCTATTTCTGTAACTGAACGTTTCGATTTGATTTTGTAAGATATCGTAAGCAATTTTTGTGTAAATTGTACCTAGTGTGTATTTTGTACGGTTGGTCGCAGATATAATCGTGAATGGCGGTATCACACGGAGGAGAAGGTGTGGATCTCGCAAGCGCCCGGCATGCCGATGGTCGAGAAGACGTCGACGTACGAGCGCGGCACCTACTACTTCTTTGATGCGCACAACTGGCGCAAAGTAAGTATCAAATCATTGTTTACACGAAACCTCAATAGACCTTCAAAATGAACAATGTACCAAACGTTGGTTTTTTTTAAAATCAAATCCCAGAATACGGGGGGTGGCGAAGATGATATGATAAAGTAATTTTGGGAGGTGTTAGAAAATTGATTCTCAAAGCGGGCTGTGGATAAAATAAGTTTGAGCACCTATGGTCTAGCCGGTATCGTTATAGCTAGTGGTTTATATATAGACGTCGATGATGTAGATGTATGAACGGTCGAGTTTGTTGCTAGAAAAATACAATACAACTAATTTATTCATTCATAATAGTCGTTCATAATTCTTCATGCTATTTTTCATACACGAATTTTAATTAAGTTAAAACATTCTCCGCCTCAAACTCGCTGCGATTGGTGGCATTTCAACATCGGATACGTCCGAAGCCAGTCGGTCGGCTGACCCGACCATGTATGTGCACGTCAGTAAAACCGGAACATAATCTCTAATGATGCATGTTCACATTTGTTGCAGGTGGCGAAAGAATTTCACCTAGACTACAGCAAACTGGAGGGCCGACCGCAGCTGCCGCCGCACGTGGTCACGTAGCGCCCGCGCCCTCTCTCAAACCTATTGTAGTTTTGTTATATAAAAAGTACAAGTTAATTGATGCACTTTTATTTACCCCTTCCATGAACTGTACGCCTTGTGCCTGTAAATGGCGTTAGCGTGATTCATGATGTAGAGCGGTCCTCTTTTGTTGTATCGTGATATGGTACCGCGGTACATAGCAACCATATCTGAGTGACATTTGAATGGTGCTCTTATGCTTTTGTAAGGGTTGGAATTTTTGGGGTTAATTATTCTTAGTTCGTCTGGCTCCACATTCCTCGGAGGATGGTGAAACAGAGCACGCTGCTTCAAAAAGGGATGAAATACCTCGTATGACCCTGTCAGCCAGTTTCCTTGGTTATTGAAAATGTAAGTCTAGTTGAACTACTGATTCTTCTAGTCGGTATTTTTAATTATTGGAAAATGTACAGATTCACAGACCTCTATGCGCTATTTAACATTTTTTTTGACTAATTCTGTCTAAATTTTATTGCAACTATCAAGGGAAATATTTTTTAGTATTTCTTGATCTGCTCTAAAAACTACCTACTAGTATGTTCTAAAAAAAATTACAAATGGCATGCCGCGTTGTCTACCATAAGAGTTTCATCTACTTTAAATGTACAACAGTGTGATCTATTGAGGAGTTACAATAAAGTGTATAGTGGTAAATTATTTACGGTGCTCACATATCGGTGATAATCAATTTTCAGGGCCATCTGTTATTGAAGTTGTTATGTTGCAGCGACACTTAGTGTCGAGTTACTAGAAATATGAAACCCAAAAATGTCGCATGTTTGTGACCTCAGATTCGATCTGAAGATGTGGTCTGCGAGCGATATTGAACGGTTCAAAAATACGCTGATTAATTGTTACTGCTAAGTGACATATTTTTATCCACATGATACAATCTAGACTTTTTGCCGTCTTCCCATTGGACTTCGGGTTCCGGAACATCTGCGCGCGTTTATCTTTCGAAGCACTCATAGTGCTAAGTCCACACTCGGGCGGTATGGGACGTATGAATACTCAATAGGTACTAATTGTATATATAAAGCAGAACGGTATTTGTCCTATTTTTTACATTTAATTATCTTGTGTAATAAATAAAACTCGAATCAAGTTTTATAATCAGTTTATTTATGTAAACGTAAAATATATACATAAATATTAGTGTCTGTAAATCTCCTTGTTCACTTTAAAACATTATTTTAGGACTCGACAAAATTAGCAACTAGCATTCAACATTAACTCTAAAACAACTTTAAACCTTACTTATTAACATGCTTTGTTTAAGGCAAATATTAGTAAAATCTTCATGATGATTAATCATCTTTTCTACACTGTATTTGAGTATTCTAAGCCAATACTAGAATTAAATAATCTTGTACTACAAACTACATACTCTATCAAAACTAATTAGTTTAAGAGGCACTGAATTTTCAGATATATTATTGCTTGGTGTTTTCGGACATCGCTGAACAGGATTCTATATTAAATAATCTGAAGCGTTAGAACTGAAGCTCAGTCTAAATCTTCGGTACTCGCTGAAGTAGCAGGCTTGCTAGATTCATTTGGACCGTCCACATTTTCCTTCATAGTGGGTTCCTCGTCACTATTGCCGGGCACCCACAAGCCTGCAGCCACACATCGCTTCATGTAACGCACGGCTTCTTCTTCGGGCATCTTGGCTATCGTAGCTTGGAGCATTGGGACATCTTGAGCATCAAAGCATTTCTTTAACTCCTATAAGTGACAATGCAAGAAATATTAAATTTAAACTCTTTGTAGTTTCTTTCTACATTACGACAGGATAGTGTATATAGTCACAATTATTGAAATGCTAATTGGTAGAGAAGGGTTCGCCATTAGTGCTCTTATGTCATATAAACAGTTAGGTATTCTATTTTAAGGTTTCATCAACCTTCCATCATTATTGGACATGAATCTTTTCTTAGAACACATTATCTAGATATGTGTCGGCAAAATTCAAAAGCACTAGAAACATTTCATATCAGTCGGGCACTTTGGTTTCCTTAGGTTGTTCTTTTAGGTATATGAAGTGACATTTAATCTTAAAATAAATTAAAGGTGAAAAACAACTTTACATTTGGTTGCATACTCACATCTGGTAGCTCCTCATACACTTCTACAGGGTCCAGCCCCCCAGGACCGAGCCTCGCTTTTCTCTCCTCTTCCTCCTGTTCCTTGATGGCATCTTGGATTTTCTCAGCGGCACGCTTCCTAATCCTAGCTTTAAACTGCTCCAGCTCATCATCGAATGCATCCCTGTAGCTTTTCTCTGCGATCTGGATTCTAAAATAGCAGTAGAATAATATATTTTAATATACTAACGTTGGCAATTTTGTAGTTCTTATGTGAAATATAAGGCATAATTTGTATTAATATACATTTTCAAAGCTATCACATCCTATTTTGTCTAACAATAATCTAATTATATCCTGACTTAGCATCATACTACCAAGTACAGATTAATTCCTTCTCAAGAATAAAAATACCATATAATATATATTTTTTACTAATGTCCCTTTTCAACCTCCATATTAGCTTTTTATAAGTGTAGAACGTTAAGTGATAGCGGCCAGAGGTTTGATACAATGACAGTAGTTACAGATGTTACTATTGCTATCAGTGCATAACTGATACCTTGAAAAGAATGAGCCAATACAGGCCCTGGGGTCCACGTCCAATTGTTTAGACAGCTCCAATATATACTGCATGCAAATAGTCTGGTGGGCTACATGGGCCATGAGGTCATGTTTCTGTAAAATTGTTAAAATTTGTAAGTTCTTATACATTCATTCTCATTTATATTAAGAGATATAAGCATCTAAGCAAAATTTGCGAGATATGATCCACTCAATACCTTTTCTAGACAGTTGTATTTTCATTTCATTTTTAAAAACAGATAAACAGATAGATAAAGGGTGGGGAGGAATCTACCCTTTACTAAATTTAAAACAACTAGTATGACTCACTGTGGAAACATGAAATTAGGATTTTTTTCTCTCATACAATTAAGATGACGAAAGCTATATTAAATTAATATTTAATGTTGATAAGCAACCAGCTACATACCTCTTCCATTTCCAAGTTGATGCACCAAATGACGAGGTAATTAGCAGTCTCCTCACACACCAGTTGGGTGTGCTTCTGAAGGAAGAGCTTTGAGTCATCAAATTTCTGTAACATACCAAACTCCTTCAATAACTTTTCATTTTCCTTGATGAATTGTTTCATTTTCTCCTCCTTCTCTTCCTCCGTCAAATTTTCCTGCCTCTGTCTCACAGGTTTGGTGTTGATAATAGTTTTGTTAAAGCCAGGTTCACTAATTGTGTCAACATTCCAGGGAGTCAGCTTATCTTTTTTTCTTATTTCCTCTTCTTTTTTTTTCAGTTCTTTCTCATCATTTTCCAGTTCATTTAAGACTTTCTTCAAAGACTCCAGATTGGGGCTGTCAGGGCTCTCTTGGGCAATTTTTTTCCTTGCAAGAGCAAGCTTGAATTGGTTTTCATTCTTGCGTTGTTCATGCTCCTCGAGTTGCCGGCGGCGGTCCTCCATACGCTCGACACGAGCCTGGTGCCGCCATCGGAACAGAGACGCGGTGTCGATGTTCGGATGGGTTTCATCTTCATCATCAGAAATCTGTTGTAAGCAATTGATAATAATAAATATCTAGCATTTGTCAACATGGTTTAACACGACAAGAACGTTATGTTCCTAACTCATTGCTGTTATCTTAGTATTGTTGACAACGATCAGTTTTAATGAAGCTACCAACCTCAATATCCTTCCACTTGCTGTAGTCTACCATTGTACGTTAAATGTTTAGTGTAGATAGAATGTTTTATTGCTGTGCGCACTAGAAAAACTGACAAAACGTAATTGGTTTTAATACTTGTAATGAAATAACGTCAGTTTAGTAGAGGATAAGGATACTTAATTTGACATTTATTCAGTCGTTCAGAATATCGGGAATATTCTTTTCCAGAACAGCAAGCCAATCCGAACTGACCAACCAATGGTAAGCGACTTTATATTTTTTAATCCTTACGTTTTCTGACAGGTTAAGATAAATGTGATTATACAGCTAAAATATGTACTATATGTTAAGTAGACATTTTGATCTCAAGAAGTAATTTTTAAGTACAATTTAGCCTGACCATGAAATAATCTTTATAATAATTTATTTCTCTTGTGAATTACCAGTGCCTGGTGCGATCATTTACCGGAAAGGTTGTCAGTGGTAAATTTTTAGAACCACC
>DWDX01000476.1:0-26479 GCA_018245675.1 Agara michaeli
ATACATATATATATATGATGACAGTAGAACGTTTTATTAAATTGTCAATGATATAAGATAAAGGTTCATGTAGATACATTCACGATTCCTTTACAACTGTTATAAATTGTAACATATGAGGTGGAACCTCGGACACGTTAAGTTCGAGTAGACCATAACAAACATGCATATACACACTACACGCTAATTAATTGTTCTTCTGGTTAGAGCTTACTTTACTACAAGCGGGCCGGAGGTGTGCGATACAAGGAGCCTCTCAAAGGTTGTGCATGCACTCGCTACGAACGTTTAATTAATGATGTTCCCGATAGAGCGCCCGTACAGTTAGTGAAATGTTTGATGTTAGTGTTTCGTACAAAGCTTTAATGGGTGCAACCGTTTCTATGGCGTACTGCAGGCCGAGAGTCTCCCTGCGTTTGAGGAAGACCTGGAGCATACTCCATCACGATGCTCCAGTACATGCTGGCAGAAATTTAATAAAAATTATAATAACATGAAATCCGTTACCGGTAAAAATTCAGTGCCGTATATGATTTTCAAATTTCCGGTCACAAACATTGAACTTGAGACTTGTCCAGTTCGAAGAGTTTCAAATTCAGACGTACGATCAAATTGGGTACAGGTACTACATTGTAAATATAAGGTAACATAGTTACCTATTAATTGAAGGCATGAACATACTGCACACGAATCCACATTAATAAATCGTATGTCTCGTAAAATTAGCTAGAAACTATCCAGCATCCGATAAGTGAAAAGCCTCTATATTAAGTCACTCTAGTGTCAGTGTCACTGCAAGACATGATCACTCAGTTCAGATCCACACAGAGCGACGGTGGCGTGTAAATGGATTAGCAAACTAGGAGTAATGTTACTCCGCGCTCGCTAGCCACAGCCTCCGTGAGGACGCGCGGGAGGTTGCGGCTTGTCACACTCATGAATAACCAAACAAGGGACCGAACTTACTACACGTATAATTCTATAAAGCGACCATACATATTATAATGCTACATGTGTACCCCCAGTGTGCTTAAAACAATTTTTGATATAAATATGTCGTATCGGGTACCAAATTAGCGGTTTTGCTGTATGCATGTGTACAATGTGTACAAAAGTGTGCATATAGAAAGTTTGTCATTGTCTGCATATAAAAAAAACTTCGATAATCACCTGAGGGCTTGAATCGTCTTAGAATTCAATTCACATGGCTATTACACACTCGCAAACAGTGTATATGGCCACGCCTTGTTCAAACTCTACCATAGAATATTCACGCGCACCGACAGCCAAAGTAGAGTCTGGCGATTACACTATTCAAGGGTAGATGGTAGACCATGTAGAGGTTTCAACCGGGACACTACCATGGCAACACCTTTTTCTAACGTGAAACAATGTAACATCCAATTTATAATACGATAGTATAAATCACGGGGACAATATTTAATAGGTTAAAGTAATTATGCTTACATTTTCTCTAAATTAGTGCTGCCATGGATTTCGTGTGTTACGCACTTGGGTTCAGAGTATGATAAATTTGCGTACACCTGTCCGACTGTCGTGCGCGGTGTTTTAGGATAATGGACTGTGTAATGATCCGCGAACCTTCCAAATGCTCCCCATTCATCTCCACTACAGACAAAGAGTCGAAGTCGTAAATAAAAACAAAATACATACTATCAATGATATCTTTCAATTACAGCCGGGGGAGGCCTGGCGCGTCGTTCAGCATGCTGCTCAGTAAGTTTTGCAGGAGATTTTAGTTAGTTGCCAACTCGTCTATACAAGTATTAATACCTATGTAGATATTTTACAATGTACATATGCGATACAAATGTGCACATCTCGCAAATGTTTGCCCTCGGTGGGTATCCATCCCACAACCTATGGATATATAATATAACATACTCTTGATCCATTATATGTTTCAACAAGCGTTTTGTACCTATCTGTACCCATGTGTCCATTCTATATTAATGTAATGTACATTGCAACGTTAACTAAGCCCGAGCGCGCCAACAAAATGCGAATATCTATACTATAGTATTATAAAGAGGAAAGATTTAATTGTTCGTTTGCATTGAATAGGCGCTGAAACAACTGGACCGATTTGAAAAATTCTTTCACCATTAGAATCCTACATTGTCCTCGATGAACGCGGGCGATAGGATATTTTCAAAAAAGTTAGGGATCTGTATGAAAACTTCGATAATGTGAACCCAACGTCTGAAGAAAATACCAAAAAAATCGTTATATCGCGTACGCTGCGGAAATGATTGACAACAGAGAAAAGTGATGTGCTACCGTGCGCAGCCGGGGCGGGGTCGGTGCGGGGCCTAGCATAATGAAGAGTTTGAACGTTCAAGAAACATTAAGTAGCTACGTACAGAAAGCTCGTTTCGTTTCTATTAGCGGCTGGAAATTTGTTGGTCGACTTGATTTATGAGTTCCAACGGAGCGTGTAACGCAAGTTTCTTTGTGTACCGCTATAGATTTTATTATTTAAAAAGTTGTTTGGATATTCGTCATTCATTCGTGTACATTATGTAGTGTGTTTGCGAAAACAAATCGTTTTAAAATATACTAGAGGTCGTTGAAGGTTAACCATTTGTGTTACTTGTAGGTTTTTGATATGTCCCGGTGTAAGTCAGATATATGTATTACAATTGCATTTTGGTTGGAGTAATGTTCAGTTTCAAATGCAAGGCAAAAATATTCATAAAAAAATAAAATTTTAAGTGTTACAATTATCCTTATAGATTGTATATTCGGGATCCTCGTCGGTCTACTTATAAAATAAACATACAATAATAATAAGACGATTCGTTTCTGTTACGCTAGGACAAGACTAAACAACTGACAATATTTTGTCAATATCTTTTTTAAATGTTATCGCGTAGTAAGTTTTGTACTTCTGTACACAGTAGGTACCAATTACGATTTATTTACAAATAACAAAAACCCGTTTCAACTCCCTGATGTAGCAGTGTCCAGAAATCGCCTCCGGGTAATTGGATTATTAACTGGACGAATTGTACCAGGGATTCGGTAGTTTCTACGTATTTATAAACGGTCTATATATAGATTTACAAATAAACGGACATGCAAACGTAAACGAACAATATGATTCAGCGCACGCCAAGCTTCTCCCCCGCCGAAATGGCCAATGTCTGAATTTAGTCAGGGTTGTCG
The DNA here is from genome assembly GCA_018245675.1 of Agara michaeli. NCBI lineage: Eukaryota > Metazoa > Arthropoda > Insecta > Lepidoptera > Hesperiidae > Agara > Agara michaeli. Next base: position 3,190 of record DWDX01000476.1, read on the forward strand.
ATCGTACTTAAATTGCGTATATTAATTTTCATTTATATATGAAAGAAAATGTTTAAGAGCTGACCGAAATATGGAGAACATGTCACTGGAGCGCTGCATTTTTTTTAATACTTCGCATACAACAGTACCTACATTGATTTACCGGTAACTCCCGTGATAAGTAACCCTGCGTGCAGTTTCGGAGTCATATGTTGGATTCCCACCCGGGACAAATATTTATGTCATCACATTTCTTTGTTCTGTGACTAGATGCAATAGAAAAGCTTGTTTCGGTATGTAATCAGCTGTCAGCTTACCGTAACACAAGCATTTAATTGCCTTGAATCCATAAAGCTATGAACAATTCAACATGCGAAACGACCTTTCATTCTGCAGTGACAGTAACGTTCATACCGGCCGATTAAACAAGACACGAGCACTAACAGTGTCACAAAGAGATGTACACATTCCTACTTTAATATTACACAAATTATTATTATTATCAAAATGCGGACGACCCGTGTATCCCGTCACTACTGTTCGAACATAGAAAATCTGTTAACATTAATCCTAGACGTAACGTATCCAATAAAACGGAACCTCTATTTGTAAGAAACAAACGCCATGCGAATATTTGTGTTACGACAGAGGCTGAACGTAGCGGGTACCGACCTAATTCAATTACCATCGGGAAGTGATAACCCTGTTTGTCAGGCGCCAAGTCGGCGTCAGCTGCACTTGTGTATATACAGATGTATGTACACGTAACTTGTCGTGTGTGTGTGTGTGATCGCCATTAGCGTTCCTTTTTACAAATGTCAGTCACCGCGGGATGTACTCTCGTTCAATCAAAGCTTCTCGAAGCTCGGCGAGCTCAGGGATATCACTCAGCCGAAAATACCTATATTTCTTGTTTAATGTATAAATAATTGCAATTATTTTGATTTAGACAATGCCGATATATTAAGACTTGTTTTAATTTATTTTTTAAGTCGTTATCAATATAAATTTTAGCGTAGAAAAATTCGACATTTCAATCTATAAAAATGTTACAAAAAAATTAAATCGTTATAACCTGGACTTGTACATTGTGATCGAGTTAGTCATTTATGTACACACATTCGTAAACATATTACTGTCGCTTTCAATAGACAGCACTAATTAATAATGATAAAGGATTTTTAAGTAACTTTGAAACGAAGGGGGTGCAAGTCTAATTTCACTAATTACGACGCAAGGTCCCCTGCCGAGCAGCGGGGTGAGTCAGCCTTCATTCAGTGATATTAATAGCTAATAACTACTTATACAACAATAACACTACGAACGATATTTTGAACTTTATAGCCATGGTAATAAGAGCTAAATCATTTAAAACAATAATTGTCTGCCGAAGCGAGGAGCCTTGCATGAATTTTGCCGTTAAAAATGATAATATCTCGCGAGTATAAATTGAAGGATAATCGGCGGACACACAAGTGTAAGCGTTGAGGACTATTAAGAAATATCAACTAAATAAACGTCGCCTTGAGGTTTCAACAGAACACTTTCGCTTTTAACGTATTCATTAAACTGTATTCATAAACATATATCTTGAATATGCATATATACATATATACGCTACGTGGCCTAAGTAAATACATAATTATCTAAATAAGAATAAAAATAAAAACACGTTTTGTTCGCGAAATATTAAAACCCTAATCTCAACCTTACCCCTGATCATTCAAAGCCTTTTAGAGTGCTGAAAGGGCCGAGCGGCGAACGAACTACATACATATTGTATATAGAAGCCGTGCCCGAGCGCCGAGCCTGACTAGTTGAGCGCTTGCATAACAAAAGGGATCCTTAAACCGGTGTTTAAAAATACCTCACAAAAAAATTGCTCAAAACATAAGTTATTTATCTTGACTTTGATAGCACAAAACAACATATTCCAAAGTGAAAACAATGACGGACAACGACCTTTGATAAATTTGTGTACCGAAATAGCTAAGGATAACTGCGCGGCGCTCGTCGGGCGCGCCTCGGGTGCCAGTAAGGGCGAGACGGGAAACGTCAAAGGCAGGCAATGCACGCGACACTATGTTACCAAAACAATCATTCTCAAGATATCACATAAGCGCTGCGATAAAAGTTATTACACATTGCTATAAGTGTGAAACAAACAAACTTCACTTCACATGCTACAAATGAGCAGATTTTTTATTCTGTTCTTTTCGTTTGGGAACCACAATTTAAATACTTTGACTAACTACTAATGAATAGTACCTACCTTTACCTAGTCAACTGCATTAAGACAATTTGGAGCGATTTAAGATTAAAAACCAATACATTGTTATGAACATTTAAAAGTAACACTCTGGCAGAGTGATACCCGTACGAGTCGTGGCTTAACAAATTATCGCTCAAGCATTCTCTATTATATTGTTACAACAACCGACGACAATTAACAAATGAGGCTCAATGATGACTGGCGGGGGTGAACAACGATGATAACAATAGTAATAATAATAATTGTAACAATGTCTATCTAGAGACATCTAGATAATGAGTCTAATAAGGAAATGAAAAGCCTTTAAACCGGACGCCAATGAAAGAAAGTAGCAATAAATATCTCGCTAAATATTATTAGTGGGTGAAGTACTTTAAAAACGAGAAGCCAGAGACTGGGGCACACAATGATTATAATCCGTGGGCTTTACGCGTGTCTCATAAGAAAGAGCGACATCGTTTCAAAGTGAATTATGGCGGCGCGCGACAGGTGACATTATTCCGTGTGACGTCACGGCTCCAATAACACACATCGCGACCCGATAAGATAGCAGGGACGAACCGCGCATCATCATTAAGTGTGTACTTACATCTAATGCCTGGACACAGACCGCTCATTATTTCGGCGAAGCCTTCCCGCTGATTGTGTTACGTATCCGGTTTAATTGGGAAATATTGATGGTGGACCTGGCCGCGCGTACCGTCGGTCGAGGTACAGACGTCCTCGAAGAAGAACGAGTCGAGAGCACATTTAATAGACGTGCATGTATGAACGCTTTTTCGTCCGTAAACATATATGCAAGTAACGATAGTAACAAATGGGATCTTTATGTACATACCTTTACTGTAGTAAGAAATTGCTATTATTATCATTACGACTACATATCTTATTAATGTTTAGATGTACATATCATATTTTTCTAGCAATAACGAATACTTCATAGATATTTTTTTATCCTCTCGAGTACCTACATAGTTCTATCGTCGCATCAAATATAATAATATGACTGTCTTCTTGGACCGGTGGTCAGAGAACCCGACAATTAAACCGAAGGTCGTGGATTTGATTCCCACCGAGCACAAACATTTGCGTCATGTTGCATATACTCGTACATATAGATTGTATGTATGTTTTATCGGTTTTAATTTGACCACAACACATGCATTTAGTTGCCTAATTTCTAATGGGGTAGCCGTGTGTTGAATTGTCCCAGGTATTATTATCATAGTAACGTCGAGGTGTGCGCGGCGTTCGTTCTCCGCTCGCCTGGCCCCGCCGCCCGGCGTCGGCCGCGATCGATGCGGCGCGCCGCCGACCGCTCTACGTTGTCGAGGACGCGATTTAATTTAAAAAATGGACAGGAAGCGGTTCTAGCACTACGCTTTTAGAGATACAGCATTTCTATTGACGCGTACATTCAATTGGAACGAGACGGTTCGGACTCGAACGGAAAGACTCGGTAAATTATATTGCATCCGAATACGGATTGAGATGTAAAAATTGAATGGATTTATTTTGTTTTCTCTTCTATACTTTTTGACAGAAGTACTGAGTGCAATTGAACGGCGTTATTACAGAGACTGAGCAACTCATGCATACATTCGACGGACTGTATTGCAATGTGTAACACTATCCAAAGATCAATGACGTGATCGCTACGTTGAATGAGAAAAAAACACATCCTCCGTGAGAAACTGCATGAAGACCACCGAAGGGCAGGCTTAATGGCGTACATTCGGAAAGGCATACCAACATTGGACCGATGCAGACTTATGATGGTGCTGAAGTGACATGTACGATTTGATAACGTTCGAGTTCATTGCTTCCTATTATAGGTTAACGACAGAGAGAATGACTTTGTTTTGATCGGTTTGGTTCTGTTTGCAATGGGAACGTTCAGCAATAAGTATAATTAATCAATTTTCAGTAAAGCGTTGCTTAAAATAAATAAACAAAATACATTTTTAGTTTTCAATCTGTTATGTGAGAATCGATACTAACGATTTTAATATCGATATTTGTTCTACACTAAAATACAATCTGACGAAGTGTTGACTACTTATAATTAGCTATTAATCTATCGTGTTACTGGCAACACTGTCACAATTAGCAAGTCATAAACTAAACTAACTGAAACTAAAAACTGTCAGAAACAATATGATACTCATTCTGCATGACTATATCATCACGCCAGGTGGTTATCTGTATCCTCACAGATCTGACGTGCTTTTTTTATCAATTAAGAGACAATGAGTGCTATTAAAATTCTTTCCCATTTTTAAAGTAAATAAAAATAGCACTTCGACGGTACTCTCGTTTTTCTCTGGTCGGTAAATAACGTTTGACCGCTCCAGCGGAACAAAGAGATTCGCTGCAACGCGAGTGGATGCATTGCACATGCGTCATGCATTATGCATGCAGTCCGAGAGCCGCGGCATATTATCGACGGCGTTTCAATATTGAAATATATGCTAAAAGAACAGACAAATTTTGTTTGTGCGTACTAACTAAGAAAATCGTAACGTGTTTTTCATTAATCAATCGAGTTTTTATATTATCATGTCTTATTTATAGACATAGACTTAGTTAGACAAGCGCGCGGGGCGCAGTGGGGCATTTGTAAAAAAAAAATTGCAATAAACACTGGCTCAATAAAGATATCTTGTATTTTAAAACGTCTAAAAATGTTTGCTTCATCGTCCGGATATCAATATCGCAAGTCCAAAAGTGTCTCTGTCCATAATCTGTACGTTTCTACTATTAAACCGCTTATTATTTATTCAAGTGTGGCGAGGAGGCGATTACTTGATCCTTGGCCAAGGACAGACGATACTTTTATTTAATTAACTGATTGTATGGAAATTATTAAGGTTTTTATGCAAACGAATCTTAAAAGCTAATTAGTTATATTATTATTATCGTTACTGGCAACAACTTTAATTGATAAACATTGAACATGTATCAATGCGAATTAATTTCATCCGTCGACGGATTCGAGTGCCGAGGGAGACCTCGCTCACTAGGGCCAGATACTAGCCGACGGGAGGTTCAGAAGAGTTCTCAACGTCAAAGATGTAAGTAGGTGCTGGTTTTATTTTTTGCAAACCCCAAGATATGCCTCGGCCGAAACAGACATGTTAATTTCTCTTTTTTACCCTTTCTATTGTTCCCCTCCGAAGACCTTTCTCCTTTCATAATGAGTATGTTTAAGGCCATACTCTACCACGCTAGCCAAGTGCGGATCGGAAGACTAAAATCTTAAGACAATATTGTATACTTCATAACATCTGTAAGGTGGAGGTTACCTCGGGACGTTTTCCTTCGACGTTAAAGCGAGTGATATTGAAATGTTTAAGTTGCAAGGATTATACAATGAAGCCTACGCGATACATGTATTAATATATGTATTATCTCATTTGTTCCGTCACGATCGCCAGCGAGGTGTTATCTTAAGTCGTTCACATATCGACACAACAATGACTGTGCCGTCTGCTTTATTATTTTATCGACGGCTAATTACAATAAATCCGCGTGCCCGTCGCCGTAACTGGCACACCGAGGATTATGTAAATGACAAATAAAACAATCAAATGACGTCACGCGCGCTGTACCGATTGTTACCTGCGCCTTTGCTCGCGCCGACCTAGTCGTTATATATTTTGACGGAAAGACGGCAGCGGCCACAGATGACGCAAAGTCACAACCCTCTAATAGGACTGAAGTGCAATAGAATATAACAGATGTTGATAAGAACATTGTTCGGTTGGCATTCATTGGGTACAGGACTGGACGAATAGTTTCATTAGTAATATTAGTCCAGTTAGGGTCGAGGTCTAGGAATCTGAAGCGTAGCAATTATATAAAACCACATTAATTAACAAATCAGTACATTTGTTCTACAATCGAACAAACAAACAGGGAAAAGTCTTAAAACAAAAGTTCAGGAGTCTACCCATAGCGACTACTTATTAAAAAAAGGTTATTGATATTCAGATTTTATTACTTTATTGTACGTACAGAAGTACAGATTATATAAATGGGCTATCAAAAGCAAAATAAATAAGTGTTATTATTATTTCAATAATATTTTATTGTTAAAATGATAAGCGACCATTACAAATTATATTATAACTGTTTTAAATTATCCTACATTTGTTATTGCGTAGGCTTCATTGTATGTATAATCTTTTACGAAGTTGCTAAACAGTAAAAAAATATTGCATCGACCTATTTACGCAACAAGTGGACTGCGGCGCTTATGCACAATCCGTATGTGTTTTTTACGATCTGGCTATAGGTATTTATGGTTTTTAAAGATGGTGGAAATTTAAGGCGATGCTAGTACTGCGGCCACCTTTCAGCTATTGTAATAGCTATTAAACATCTTATCATTATATATGTATAATATGACTTTCTAGGATACCTAAAAGTAGTTGTTGACCGAGGCTTTGACCGCGCGGAAGATGGCAAAATGCTGATACATGCAAATAATAATCTCATACATGTAGTAATAGTTTCGTAAAGTTAACCTGAAAGTTATTTTTTTTGTAGTGCTCGCTTCAAAGTCGGTGGATTTTTAAAAGAAACTTTCAACCCTTATAATGTAAAAAGTATAAAAACTTATAAGATAATGAATAAGAGCCTTGAGTGCATCGCATTGTTTCAGTAAAGATTCGCGGAGATACGAAGTGGAGTTGGGGGCCGGCTGCCGGAAGTTGTGAACAACAATCCGTGAAACCGTCGTGGTTTGTAGTTTTTATAGAAGCGGCTCCTTCACATGCGGAATGCTTTTCACAAAATGACATCGAGTTAACGGTAACGCAGCGGCCGCTCAAACACATCGCACATCGTTCTGAAACATATATCTGTCGACCCTTTTTTTTCTGGTTCACTGCTGGACACAGTTATCCTCTCATAGTGAGATGGTCTAAGGCCCGAGTGTACCACGCTGGCCAAGTGCGGATCGCCAGACTTCACCCAGCTCACAAACATAACTAACAGTTATGGTGTGTCGCGCGCACCGTTACTTCACACTCCTAATTGTTCTCGTTACGGGTACCGTTGTCATCGCTATTTGCATTTTTCTCGCATCGACTGTGTCTCGATGGTCCGATTTCGAAATTGCTCTTTTCCGCTGCCTATTGGGGTTAAGCATAATGTTATTGTCTTGCGAAACGCATATAATGGGCGGCTTTCGTTGGCGTGTGATATTTAATCCACGTTTATGTTTTGCCACTCTGTCGCGTCGGGGAATAAAATTCTGAAATCTTTATAAACAATGTAACAACGATATAAGTTTGCCAATCTCTTTGCTACCAATTTATTTCTAATTACACACACGGCATCATCTCTTGCAGCGGCTTTGTTAGCGCACGAGGAGACTACGTTAAGCCTTAACGTCGCTCTTCTCGGAGCACCCGGTGGGCTAACGGTCGACCTCTTCATTGCAGTTGGAATTTTTTCTAACTGAACTTCGGCCCTAGTGGCCTCGATAGCTAACTCCACTGAACAGAATGGTCCTGCTATCAAATTACCATTGTCCAATCTATCGAGAATTGACAATGCTACGATGATAGGCTAAGAGTAAATCTCGATTGGAAAACTTCGGGGAGACGGGGAGAACCGGCTCGTGTTGCGCGCTTCCATTTAGGAACACTGCTCGTGTCAAATGGAATGGAGCAAAGTGTAATAGGTATAATAAAATAAACTTTCAACGCACTACTCTCAATCAGCTTCATAAACACAATCCTTCCGTATTTAACTTTAAGCAATAAATAAAATAAAGCGTCTGTCATTAAATCATTCATTTTAAAAAACTTCCAGTAGCAACAAAATATAAATTTTAAAAACCCGTCGCTGACAACAAATCTTCCCTCTCGAGGGCTAATGACGGCCGCTTTGCATTCCAAACGACCTTAGAAAGTGATGATGAACGATTGCATTAATTCGCACCTCTCCCACTCCTATAAATCAACCCTCGTTTCGAACGCAATCTTGTGAAAACATACGGTCTACAAAGATGGGCGTGACCGCTTTCTGCCTGTAATTGTTTTTATCGGCATCATTTTATTTGTTCTTTAATCTTTTCTGGTCAAAGATATAAGTAAAAGCAGACGCAGCCTAGTTGGTTTGGACTTCAGTCTCTCGGTCCGAAAGGAGGGCTTCAAAATCCGGCACTCACCTCAGATTTTTCTGATATACTCGCTATAACGGTGAAAGAAAACATCGCGAAGAAACCTGCACACCGTATGTAGTTCTTCATAATGAAGTGAAGTTCTCTAAAATGTGTGAAATCGGTACATCCGCATTGAGCCAACGTGGTCGTGCAGGGTTGTCAAAAAAATTTAAAAAATGCATGCAGTATATACACTCGAAGCGCTTGCCTTCGTCATAGCTACGTTCCCTATTACATGTACGGATTGCAACTATAATCGATGTTCGCTAATTTATCACTCTGTCTGATTGGAATTCCCCACAATCAAGCTTTACAATTGCATGCATAATGCAAGCGTAATGCAAGTCAAGCGTCATTTGTGATTCAATATCGCTCTAATTGTCTGTTTGATCAACAATATCGCGGACGTTCGAACTCGCTAGATTGACAATCATTTAATCATACACACCATCCGCTCGAGTCCCAATAGTTCTATTTATTACAGGGATTTAAGAAAGAGTAAAAGGAGTTGTACAAGGTAATTACCTACATATTTTTTTTTGAAAAGCATTACTTTCGTCGCGTATGTGTGATGCCCTCGGCATGCGACTTTCTCGCGCTTTGTGCAAACATTTTTTCGGTCTTCTAAAGGCGGCAATCTCCATCCTCAAAAAAACGATTTTAAATTCTATTTATAAAACTTTTTGATATAATTTCGAAAGAGTATTATTTCTAATTACTTATTATTTTTAATTCATTTCAATATGTCATTAAATTTTTTTATTCAATTTTAATTTCAATTGTAACAATGAATGAGTAACATTCCCATGCTTTTGCTTTGGTTCATTAATATGTGCAAAAATACACACACACACATACACCATTGTTAACAACACAGGGGGTTGTCTCACGTTAATTTTCTCGTAAAGTGCAGACTCGTTCTAATACTATTTACAGAATCACAAAACCTGTCCGTGATAACCGAGGAAAACTTGTTATAGAGGTCAAAATAAAGATATTACACTAATTATAATACAGCAGATGTTAATTTGCAGTAAAAATGTACATATTATAACAAGAAAAACGTCGCTAGATTCGCTTCCTTTCGCCACAATGTTTTAAGTCACTTTTGAAAACGAAAGGATTCAAGCCAATGCAATTTTTCCTAAAGAACCACGTACCTACTGCAGGTATAGTGCGCACAGCGCGGCAAAATATTGCTATCTCACTCGCACTATACTATTTTTTCTGTCTTGTAATTAGTTGAAGTAGGTAACGCAATAACAACATGACCGAGCTTTACATAAGGTAATCTAATGATCCATGTATTAATGCAATATCTTTTATGTTAGTGTTATAAACGAGGTGTTTGCTCACCGGAAAGATATGATCATTTTTCAAACTTCGAATATTCTTTAGAGTAAAAAACCGATTAGGTCGGTAACAAAATGTCCAATTGATAAAGGATACCGAAAAATACCTATTTATTACCTAAATAGTTTTGCATGTTCATTTTTAAATATAAAAATTATAAAGGTTGTCCATCGCCATTAAAATGTAGTCGACGCAGTGGCAACATTGGCTCGAGTCAAAATGTCACGGACGGCAGCCGGGCTCGCGGCCGCATTCCAGGGGACATTTACTGAAAAACTTAACACATTTTCATTGTTATACCAGCAGTTCAGCGCATTAGTATTGAACTCCATTAGGCGTTACTCGTGACTCCGTTCTGTGACACTCCTCGGTGCTGCGATGCTCAAAGTTCGAGCGGGTTAGGATTGAAAGGTAACCGAAATGGATCGACGAGTATATCGGATTACTTTTAATTTTATTTTATTGCAAAAGTATTAAATTATTCGGATAAAATTAAAGTATTAAATTAAATTAAACAAATTGAAAAGGAAAATATTACCTAAAGCTTGTACTCAGTCGACTGAAGAGTCACATAATATTGCAGCATCGTAAGTTACAGCTGCAACGCATCGGGCGATAAGGGCATCGGTACATTACAATACAACAAAGTTCAAACAGAAGGGAACGCGTTAAATGACATTACTTATAATGATTTATAACGCGGCGACTCGAGCGTAGCTGGACGTCGACGCTAAGCAGATTACCTGAAGCCACGCGTTACTGCTGTTTCGATTACGCGACCACTTTATATAAACTGTGCTCCCACCGTAACGGCGACACTCGATCTGTGAAGGAGTAACGTTCACGGAAATGTTATTTGTCAAACGTTTTTTATTGTTTAGTACGTACATTGTCAAATATGATTTGTTTAAATCTCGATGCATATTGTTTTAGCGATCGACGAATAGGGGAGATAATTATTATTTTAATACCATCACGCCGGGTCCCCGAGGGGAGGGCGCTGAGCATCGCCTACCGAATATCTCTGGCCATGCGATTCTGACGCGCTTCGTCCACATTCATCGCTCTTCTCGTACGTGTGCGCCGATTCCGGAGACTAAACAGAGGAGATACGACGTATACGCTGGACAATATTGCTATAGTTGACAACGCCGGTAATGATAAACGATAGCCACTGGTTCCGCGCGATGAGTCAAAAGGCTCGACCGAATCGGGCGCCGCGCTTCACTGAACAGGCGGACTGATGCGATTAACGGATCGCAAGGATTAAATCATTTATATACAGGATGAGCAATTAGCGCGATCGACCGCGAGTTTGTGATGGGGCCCCGTTAACATTATACAGCACGTAGGTAGCTCGACCACATTGTTATTGCTATAATTACTACATACGTTATTATTATTATCACGTCTCTAGGGATATAAAGATATTTGGATATTTCAATAACTTGTTGCCTCGCTGATAGATAATACTGACAGCGGCGCCGATAGTTATGTCTGCAATTCACACCCAAAACATATACTCGTGCGATGCCTACTTGAGTATATGTCGGTCGTAATAATATATTATTATTATTATTGTTATCTTTACGTGAACAGAGCCAAGGGCGAAACCTACCATTGCGAAGTAAACCTTAGTATTAAGTATGATGATGATTTGTATTTATAATACGACACGTAAGCCTCTCGCCGCCGTGACGTCACTGCCCAGTCTAAAAGTCAGGCGGTAGAGCTGATGACGCGGCGATGTCTCATCCGACAGTTTAGATGGTAATCGCTCTACAATTACTGTGAATTACGACGGCTCTCGCTCCGCTGGTCGGCGCACATTTAATTGACAGTGCGACCTTCTTTTTATACACGGTAAGTAATGCAACACGAGGATTTTCTTCGATGCTGTCATTAAGTTTTTGCGCCAGTGTATATTTTTCTCGTTTCAATGATTGGACTTAACCGTGTACATTACGCAAGTGGACCATTCGAGGAGCCCGAGGACGCGTCCGAGGGGAGTTCTCTGACGTGTGGAAAGCGCCGCGCGAGTCATCTTAGTCACACTTTACAGTCAATAAATTTTTCCTTTACACAAATGTGTGACGTGACTTAAAATGAAACATTCCTAGTAATTTTATTAGCCCTCGCCGAGTTCAGCGGGTGGCCCTCATAAATTCAAATGGAAGTCCCATTAAAATCAGCTTCTTGATCGGGAAAATTACTCTTGAAAAGTAGACAGACGGACTTTTATATGTATGCGTAGAAATTGCATAACATTTAAATTAGTCCCCTATACCTTCAGTAACCCATATTGAAACTATACAAGCATCTCAGTGAAGCTTGCGATACGCAACTATCATACCTGGAAGCCCGCATCATATCAAAAATAAACAAATGATACGCTATTATTTTCGTCTGTGACTGTTATTGTTTGGCTCCTAAGCGTGACGTCACAGTGTGATTGTAACAAAAAAACTTGCCCAGACAATCCCTTATCGCGGCGCGGCGCTATCGGTCCGTACGTTCACTAACACAATAATATGCGATGTCACATTGAACGGATATAATCACGTTATGTGCTTCTAGAAAACATTTATCAACACGTATGGAAATAAACTGGGAGCGCGCGGCTCATTGATCGATCGGTTTTCACTATTTTAAGATATTTCCGAAGCGCTTATTGCTCGGTAGTGTTTGTTCGCTGATCGTTCGATCGGTTGGCTGCAATTGGCAATTGGCTGCGACCATCCTACTGCGTTCCACTGTTGGGCATGTTTCTCTTCCGCAATTGCGGAAAATCTGAAGCGTATCTTACTGCCTTCAGAGTTCGAATTGGTGGAGATGCGCGTTAGGTACTGGTAGTATGTTTTTAAATTGCCTTTAAAGCCTCCGACGAGGTTTAACGATAGGTATCGGGCCAGGGTGCGTAACATACCCTCCGCGGCACTGAAACGCTCGGAAAAACGTCCGATATTGTCTAAGTTAGAAACATCGTTTGCGTTCAGCAACCACATCGGAGCTTCATTGCATCCCGTATTCTATAATACTTAATCACTATCTATTCCGAACAATACAATAGACGAGCGTCTAAGCTACCACACACACAGTTACATTGATTGCTTATTTCCCAAAGGGGAACTCGGGAAGTAAGGGTTTCTACCTATTTGCCCTTTGAACGCTCTTAAATTTCATCAAACGTTATTATATTCGTAAAGAAGACAATAACATTATAAGGAAAACAAACAACAGTTTCCATTATACTCTGATACGGTCATACTTTTCTGCGGCTCACGGTTCTGGCAATATTTTATCTGTACGTCATTTATCTGAGAAAATATTTTCGTAAGGCAGTGGGATTTTCATAACCATTCTAGCGCCTACAAATGTAAAGCCATTAAGTTTCATATGACAATTAGCTTTAAGGATTTTCAATGAGCCGAATTAATAGAATCATCTGATTGTTTTTGTCAACATTAATAAAAAAATAGGATTTTCCAATATTTTGCCAATTTTTGTAGGTCATTTCTTCATTTCGTTTTCCAGATTGCCGTCAACAACAACAACCACAACAACAAACTGGATTCGAATCGAAATAACAACTCTAACATATTTGTATGAATCTACATTGAGACCAAGACTCGTCTATTTTATCTAAATAGGCGAGATACTGATGATATGCAGCGTTCGAAATCATCTAAGCCGGAGTGCAGGTATGAAGACAATGATTAATATAGAAGACGCACTTTAAGTCTGTAAGGTTACAGACTTGGCGTTCGGTGCTCTCTGCCTGCCCCTTATGGACTGTCGTGATGGTACAACAATCTACGTTAAAAGCATAAACTGGGAACCTATTTTATGAAATGGGTTATAAAATCACTATAGTAATCGACGTGTTTGTTCATACGAGTGTTGCGAGCGGTCTAGCCTTGATCGGGAGTGATGCGAGTGCCTACAGTGCATAGGGAAATAAACAAAACGGTGAACGTACTGTTATCGCACGTAGGATGATTTATTAGTTCTGTGTGCCATCGGTGGACTCACAGACAGCGTGACCGACACAGTGGATGTGATTACTTTCGAATCACAATACGCAATCTATCGTTGTATATGTATGAAAAAAGTTTTCTTTCTTACAGGGAGGAGCTGAACTGAATACAAGAGTGGACAATTATATTGAAATAAAACAATACGTGACATTAGTGGAGGAAACACTGTAAATACTTTGAACTCGTTCAAAAAAGAACTGAACGAGAACTAATCGTGTAACCGGTTTTATAAATTGAATTTATGTGCGCGGTTATTCCTGCTTGTGAATAGATGTGCCCTCCGTTGTCCTCCATCCATTTTTCATACCTCCGCTTCTGGCTACTGATACATATACACAGTAAAATTACGCGTTATAAATCGTCTCATTAGATATTCAGTCTCCAACAATGGCCGTCTGGTTAGAACAGATCGTCGTTCAGCGATAAGACAGCCACTTGTACCGAAACGTACTAATGTTTATTGTTTAACGTGTTACTCTGCTATTGTACAATAAAGATAATTTGTATTGTATTATTATCTTGAGCACTAAACTTATGTAATACTAAAATACACATTTCCTTATGTGTATATTTATTGTTAATATGTTTCCCGCTTCAACAGCACCTATAATGTGTCCGATTATTGTAATATTGAATGATACAATTTAGTTATTATTTTCAATATTCCGTCTATTAAACGACTGAATAAATTCCCCCTTGTTCAACGCTAAAATATTTACATGTTAGATCGATGCAAATAAGGCAACACTCGGAATATACTCAAGTTTAGATAGTTTAGATAGTTATATACTGACATTTCATTACACTTTGCATATGCTAATAGCCCACAGGCAGTTTCTTACATATGGTACAACATATGCAATTACAACGGATTAGAATGTTACCCGGACGCGTGACGAACGAAGCAGAGGCCTGCACTTCGCGGGAGCGCCAGTAAGATGATCATCATATTGTTTTCTATTTCTTACGGCGAGGAAACTACGTCCAGTTTTAGTTCTCCGGACAATATATTTAATTATTGATAATACACTCAATAAACCTCATACATTTATTATCAAAAAATTACAGCAGACGAATATTTAAAATACGAAATTAAACAATGTGCGGAAATTTCGACGTCACGTTTTAAACGATGATTAATATAGTCAATTCAATAACATGGTCATAGAGAGGAAAAAACAAAGACAGATAATTAATAAGCCATCAGGACTACACCGTGATCGATCGACGATCGATATCTGTGATCGACAGCGCTGATGCATTTTTAATTTTACGTAACGTCTGAAAATGAAAGTGACGTGTGCTTGTTTTTACGCGGTACAATGAGTTTATCGAAAATAAACATTAAAAGTATTAACAACACATTGCACAAAAGGTGTAACGAGGGAATAACCTGTTTGGAAAAATAATGTAGGTACCTGTTAGTGGCCGGCGTTTGCCTTACAACATATTGACCAGTATGAAGGAGATAATCTTGATTGACATTATACATCACGGTCATCGGTGGGTCCTCGGTCTCGATTTTAAATGTATTTTTTTGTTTCCTTCGACTGATAATATCTTCATAAATATTTCTTCAACCGAAGAACTGTTATGAAATAGTTGAACATGTATAATTTATTAACAAGAGACAAGAGGGGGATCACGACGTCCAACGCGAAGCCAATATCGCAGGACATCGAATCGAGCGGGAACTTGCGAACGGTGCTGCAGCAAGCGGCAAACTTTAGTGGATTATGCATGAGCTAAGTGTAGCGCTTCTAGGTAATAATAACACTAGCAGTTCTTTGTTTTAAGTTACAAATATACTAATCAAATGTCACTCTTCGTTTAAGCACAGTGTACCTGTATTTTAAGAGTTCTATTCTTATTTAAGTTTTATACGTTTATGTAATGAAAATCCACGCAGTTGTCTACAAAACAACATCGTTGACAAAATTACATTGCTGACATGCGTCAGGAGACAATGTAGGCTTGTACGGACTAACACAGCGTCGGAAAAAGATTTTGTTAGTTACGAGAAATATCAATAGTGAACTCTTCCGGTATAAATTCTCCTTCATGTCCAAATCGTACTTTCATTACAATCGTAACTGTAATACGTTAAGTAACGTCTGAGAATGTAGAGCGTAAGATAGAAGACTCTAGTAAAAACGAATGCGCGTAACACCAATTAGTATTTAAATTATCTAGCACTGGTTGTAATTGATTCTCGTACCGTCAAAATACGAATCTTTACAAACATATAACCGTATATTTCACAACGGTTCGGTGTTATGATACGATGCGATGGCTTTATTTGAAAAAAAAGTTTGAGCTGAAAAATATTTCACACTTTTGCAATCGGACTCGCGCGCCCTACGTTTTTATTTTGTATGCGATACACGGTTTTAGGTATTTTCACGCTCCCTGTACCTACATGGGACATAATGATGAAATGAAACTAACAAAAACGCACCTAGATATACGAGTATAATCAGAATACGAATAAGAAAGTTAGTTATATAATAAATTACATTAGATCAATAAGGTCATAATGGTGAGGACAGATATTTGCTGCTTTCTGCCTACCCCGTTGGATACCTGGCGTGATGGCATAATAAGGTCACCTAAACAATGTTTACGTATAAGCGCCTAAAGCTCACATGTACTTATCCCTTCGTTTCATGAGTATATGTTCAGCTCAACATTGATATTCTCCGGAACTTGCACTAGAATCTGTACCATCCACACCTTGCCAACGAGCCGCTAACAATAGACCGAATGAGATTATTTCGCAATGATTGAGGTGAGATACTGCGATTGAGCTGCAACTTTGTCGCAACTACCGGGGCCTGGCATCGGTTTCTTTCTCGCGATCGAATGAGAACTGGAGAGTTACTGAACTGAATAGCCATGAAAGCCTTTGGTAAAAAATGAAAGTTAACTCAATATATCCAAGTACCTAAATGCAATGGAAACTCGTGAATGCCAATCAAACTCATGAATAAGCGTATGCCAATGGAACACCCGCGAAGTTTCGAGATGATCTTCGCGACGTTTAGCCGAACGAAGTCTCCGCAACCCGAGCGAGTTGAAATGAACGAACAAAAGAAAAATTACAAGCTATAATACATTATAATAGTAAATATCGCTCGCTGTGACATCGAGGAAAGCATCGCGAGGGAAACTACCCCCTTCACGGTTGAGAGAGAGAGCGAAGCCTGCCGACCTGCACTCGGTGGGCGTGGTAAACTATGGCCTTAGAGCTTTACATGATGCGCGAACAGTCGTGTGGAAAAGGGTTAAAATAAAATGCGCCGAGAAATGTTCACGTTTACAGCACGCACTGAGCATTCGCAGCGTGTATTATTCTCACGCGGCGTCGCGCGGACGTGAGCCGACTCAATGTACAAACGCACCACTTGCGTATCGTTTGAATTGTTTATGTGTATTCGCGTGTGTGATTGTGTATTCGAGGCGAGCGGTGCCGACGTGTTCGTGTATGCACACTGACAGTGTTACTTAACCGCGAACTACGTTACTCGCTTCTTATTTTTTGTATTTCGAGTGACAGAAACGGTAACTTGTCATATTTGGTCGTGGAACGCTTGATATCACTGGCAGCCGTCACCGCCTAGGGAAATTTAAATTACGTTCATATTGTGAACCTGGCTGTTGAACTGGAAATCGTAAGTAAGTTCAATTCCCATCCGCCCGTCCCATTCCCATCCAGAATATTTGTTTTATGTCCAGGTGTTATACGTCATCCGGTCACCGTAGTATAGCCTCTGCCCGGTTTACGCTTAGGGAGCTGTCTGTGAAGCTCTCCCAGATCCAGATATAATCGTTGAATCAAAACTAATAATCATTTTTTTTTAAACTCACTCGAGACTGTGACTCCGAACGGACGCTTTTGGGGGAGCAGTGGAGCTCAAATGAAATTGTTCGCCAACGAGAGCCTTCGATAGACATAATGGACAAGATCTCACTTTACTTATGTTTCATTGTTAGAAAAGTGTACTCAATAACTCGCGGTAAGCACCTTCCGGTGTCACGAGCGGGAGCCGCCCGCCCGACACGTTTGTTCGCCGCGCACAATACAGGGCGTTTCAATTGATACTGTATTTGTAGGGCACAGAAAAATATACGGCAATTTTTTTATATTACGGAGACAAAAAAATGTCGTTCTCATCTTGCTGATTTTATTCTCGGGAACGTCTCGCGGAGGCGTTATTTCCTGTAGGGGTGAGCGACATATTAGAAATTTAAACCGGCTACGATCCTGTCCCACTTCGCCTCTCCTCCTTTATCAAAGTTCATATAGACGTGCACGTCTTTCGTCTTCAACATACGTATAATAATGATAATTTTAATTTCAATGATCTCGGATCATATCGGAACATAGTTACGAGTACATATACAATTTGATGTTCATTGTTAATATTAAATTATTAGAAAATAAATTGATTTAATTCTATTCTATGTATCCCGTAATACGGACAGCGAGCAGGCAAGAAGTGGTTAAACCGCACGGCGCGAGTTCTCTCGCAAGCGGTGCGTTTGCGTTTCGTTTTGCGCGTCGCCACTCGCTCGCCTTGAGCGGCCGCCGGCCCGCCGACCTTCCGTCGCCCGGGGGTGACATTATCATTGCCGGTTTTCAAAAACTTCACCTACAAACGATTTACACGAAAAGGTAGTGTGCGTGACTGGTCGACGATTAAACGATCTTATGTTATTGTAGGTGCGTACAAAATTAATATGCTTGCATGTGCAAACTTCTATTTTTGGAATAGGTAACAGGCTAGTGGTATATGATTTTTCCCAAAAGAGCCAAAAACATTTATCGACTAAAAAAGTCATATTAACTACATAGATATTACTTACTTTTAGTTCACTCGAGACATTCATTACGAATTGGACAAAGTAAAATGTTGTCCTCTGCTCCAATTTTTAAAATTTTAAACCATGGCTTTTTTTTAATTTGTAACCTGTTATGAAAGCCGTTCCACTGCGAAGAGCGATCTTAATTTTTTGCTCGTACCTACTAGTATAAAAAACTTGATAAAAAAAATCACCTTTCGTAACCTCCATTCTCAAAATAAAGTCAACATGTTTAACTGAAAGCTTTTATTTTCATCCGCCGTTCTATATATTGCTTTAGTGATTTAAATATATTTCATACATATAAAGAAGTGGCAGCCCTAGCCGCGGTACAGTCAATACGCGATAATACTGGAGAGTGCTCTAGCACGAGAGTCCTTTGTGACGCGCTAATATGATAGATATTCTATATCAAACAATAACTCACGTTTATAAGAAGCATTGTGCTCGACAAGAAAGTTGCCAGTCATCGATAAACTGTTGGGACATTTTAGTCCAACATCACATTTTTTTCTGATTGGGAAACGCTTTTACACATCCCGCCTGGCCCTTAGGAAACATGCGGTATATGAGACACGCTAACATGTGAGCCGAGCCCAACCGTACAAGCTATCGTGTCACTCTGACAGGAAAACGACGCATTGACAATCAGACTGATGTCCAACAAAAGCTCTGTTATTCAACACGCTACAAGTGAGCCGTCGCTGGTCCGCCCGGGGGTCGTTTTGTGTGGTGTTACCAGTTGAACGGACAGATTATTCAATAAAATAACTATTTTTAACTGAATGTATCTGCGGAGATGCCGTCGAAAAACAACTTTATTAACAACAAATTGTCAGATATAAAAAAGTCATTTAAATCAAATTATAGGTATCATTGATATTATTCCAAGAAACTGTACATCAATGTAAAACACATCCACAAACACACAAACAATGATTAATAAATAGATAATATTTTAGAAATCGACTCGTACCATAGGATCTCCTTATATGAAAGGTATATCCTAAGCACAAAAGAACTCGTAATAGTAATAAGTATGTATATTGTGTAACAACTGCCTGAACTGTAAGAAACATTGTGTTACTTCGGTGATGATAACAGTGAATAGCGCGCGGCAAAGTGGCCCACGTGTCGGCTCTAGGTGCTCACTGGGTGCGCGCTGCGGATGCGCTGGACGTCTGACATCCGGTGCGATGCAATCGACAGACACTGTGACCGACTTGTGACAATATGCACTATGAAGTCTCTATATTATTTATGTAAAGTCACAAGTGGCAGCTGTCGCTCATGGACATCTGTAACAGACCTCTTAAATTAATTCAAGATTGAGACAATAGAACCTAGTGCGCACGAAGTCCGGCATCCACAACCCGCAGACCGAAATGAAAATTAATTTAATAACAACTGCTTAGCGATAGCTAGGATGCAAGCTCAGGGCTCTTACGATACCAATGTTAAATGAGAAGTTGATTACGATGCGGAGTGCAACACTCGCCGAGAAGACGGCTAGTGACAAAAAAAGGAAGTAGCATATTGTATCGCGAACTATAGCCACTATAGCCACTATAGCCACTATAGCCACTATAGCCACTATAGCCACTATAGCCACTATAGCCACTATAGCCACAGCCACCGTCACTGGAGTCGGCGTTTAGATGTCCTAGAAACCTTTGACATCGATAGAACGTGTGTCGTAAGTAGGAGTTATAGGAATATCATTACTGATTGCCTTGTTTTCACTGACAACATTCTCGAATATAATCTAATCGCAAGTATACATTTCTCTAAAGTTAATGCAATAGGTACATTCGATGTCCAACCTTATGACCTTGAAAATAAGACCGACGGGTCGCTCGCTGGTACGTCGTAACGATGCGACGCCAGCCGTCGCCTCGGTGACCATAATATTTGTAGTTAATACGTATTTATTTACAAAGTTATCGTGAATGTTTGTTGGCTTTTGTAAATGCGCATTAAAATGTGTCATAATTGTTTTCCTCTCTCCACAACGCGCACATAATATGCACTGCGTCTGTTAGCATCTGGATCATACACTAATCTCTGAATTTCATACAATTAATAGAAAAAATACTATTTTCCCCAAGTCAAATATAATGTATTATATAGGTATGACTAAGCTCCTACAGTATCATATATACTGAATACCAATACAGAATTTTTTACCCCTTTTAGTTTTTTCGTTCGTTTTTTGTTATATTAATTTGTATTGTATAATGATGACCGGAATAAACTTTAATTCTAGTTACTTCGATTGAAACGTGTTTGAAATATACAAATGCTTCCATTTGAATGAAGATCGAGAACAGATCTTGCAGGATAATTATATAATTACGCGTCGTATAATTAGTCATTGACTAGCCGATGATCTAAGCGCAAGCTCAATGCGTATATTTAATCCGATCCGATAGAGAACAGAGAAGCTGGCTTGTTAACGGGTACTTTTAAGTTTTCCTGTTACATACAATCATCTCTTTTACATAAAAGTGTTTACTGTGCAATGTTCGTTGTCATTTGCACGTACACACATATAGCACCCTGGCTGCTACCCATCCAAGCAGTGCGCACGGGTCTCTCCCGCAAATGCGGAAACCGTGGCGCTCACTCCCACCACACTGCTTCACTGTGGATAAGTGGAGATACAAGTGCTCGGTTAACGCATTTGAGACAGGTTTTTAAGCCTGGTCTTTCTTCCAGAGATTTCAGATTATATACTCGTATTTCTAGTTCTACCTGCCGCCTTCCACATTCGAACATATTTTGGAGATATATGTCGACTTTGATGTAGTAAATGGCGAGCCAAATTTGTCAAAAACGTAACCGATGAAATTTCTTAAGTGCGTCTCCGTAAGAGAATTTGGTTTGAAATATATAATACATAAGAAAATGAAGATTCACCTAATCCCTCTTCAGGGAAAGCTCTACATAGCTACTACTTGTATATTATATCCGAAGGAAGAAAACAAATATATACCGAGAGGAGGAAGCGGTGTCACGAAGTAACTTTAACGACACGTACCTGGAACAAAGGAACAAAAATATTAGACCATTATTTACAACAACAAAAAGTTATTTACTGAATACCTATTATTAGAAAACTTCACTTTAATAAACCGCCAGGAAGCCAGGAAAGCACGCCGGTGTAATGCGCAAACAGAATCTCGAGTAGGCATTCCTGGACTCCTCGGATCAGACTTTGATAACGAGTCAAAAGCCCTGTGTAAGCCCTAGGACATAAAACCACCACAACAGGTTTAGAAATTACTAACGCTTCGCAGTCTTATGTGCAAATCGATTCCCATATATGTATAATCTTTTATTTTGTACAGTAGTACTTCGAGTTGGTGAAAGCGATTACGTACAATATTTATAACGTGGTCTTCGAATCGCAAAGACATAACTATTTACACGCCCGAGTTACGCGGCTCCCTGACTCTTAGGGGATTATCCTTAATTTTTTTTTATTACATTGCGGTCGATGCAGGCCATTGCATGCCAACCGTAAAAGAGTACGAACGATATCAAATAAGTGGCCAAATGAGAAAAAGACATCTAGTATCCGCTCAAATTATTATTGGAGAGAAAACTGCTTTGAGAATACTTAATTTCCCGTTGGTTCGAGCTGCAAATATTTATAAGTTTACTTTACAAATTTACATTGTAAATTAGTGTTTGACCAAATTGAGCGGTGTAGAGAATCCATTGGTTGGTTAAGGGCGACAGAGTTACGACTGGTTTGAAACAATAGGAAAATTAATGGAATTAACTAAGAGTGAATTGATACAATGTACAGAACAACGTATACAAATAACTATCTAGTTGTCGGATTCCAAATGAGGCAATTCAACGCCTGTGTTATGGTAACCGGAGAGCTGATATACATGTGTATATGCATACAATATAATACTCATATATGTAGATATATTTATTACACCCAGACAGAACAAACCATATGTTTGCCCTGGCTGGGAATCGAACTCACGACAGCCGGTTTTGCAATCAGGGTTTCTAACCGCTCGACGACGGGGCCAGACACGTACAAATACCTGTCGTCTCGATGTAAAATTATACACATAAATATGTGTAACTACGGTGACCACACAACACACAGCACAAGCAAGCTATGCCTTGTGTGGGTCAGACGATCGAATGCGAATTGTCGCAATACATATACTAGTTATAGCTACTATATAGCTACAAAGACATATACCAGCTTTGGCCACGGCTTCGCCCGCGGTGAAATCGGTGTGTCACAAGGTTTTTCCCGCGTAAATTACGACCCCGCGGGAATTATAGGATAAAAAGTAGCCTTTATGTTGCTCCAAACTTATTAATCGATTATTTACAAATCGATTTAATTGAAAGAGAGAACAAGATTATTGAGTATTCGATTTTTTCCACTCCAAGTGAATCTCTCCTCCAAGTGAGTAATTTTGAATCTATGATATCTCCTAAAAATTCATTATAATGATGTACTGTAAAGTGCAATTTCAATGTAGATGAAATGCCAAAGGTGACTAATATATTTATTTTGATAAGGATTAATACCAAATTGGAGAAAACACATTAACAATAACTCGATAAATTTAA